>JARPMJ010001665.1:0-150530 GCA_033366665.1 Phoxinus dragarum | reverse complement strand
AAATCACGCAATTCTGACTTTATAACACGCAATCGTGACTTTATATCATGCAATTCTGAATTTATAACACATTTATGACTTTATATCATGCAATTCTGAATTTATAACGCAATTGCAACTTTATATTATGCAATTATGACTTTATAAACACACAATTGCGACTTTATATCACACAATTCTGACTTTATAACAAAATTGCGACTTTATATCACGCAATTGCTACTTTATATCACGCAATTCTGACTATAACACGCAATTGCGACTTTATATCATGCAATTCTGACTTTATAACATAGTTGCGACTTTATATCATATAATTCTGACTTTATAACACAATTGCGACTTTATATCACACAATTCTGACTTTATAACACGCAATTGCGACTTTAAATCATGCAATTCTGACTTTATAACAAAATTGCGACTTTATACCGTATAATTCTGACTTTATAACACAATTGCGACTTTATATCATGCAATTCTGACTTTAAAACACGCAATTGCGACTTTAAATCATGCAATTCTGACTTTATAACATAATTGCGACTTTATATCGTATAATTCTGACTTTATAACATAATTGCGACTTCATATCATATAATTCTGACTTTATAACACAATTGCGACTTTATATCACGCAATTGCTACTTTATATCCGCACAATTCTGACTTTATAACATTATAACATGCAATTGCAACTTTATATCATGCAATTCTGACTTTATTTCACGCAATTCTGACTTTATAACACGCAATTGCGACTTTATAACACACAATTGCGACTTTATATTATGCAATTGACTTCATAATAGACAATTGTGACTTTATATCACGCAATTCTGACTTTATAACACAATTGCGACTTTATATCACGCAATTGCTACTTTATATCATGCAATTCTGACTTTATAATACGCAATTGCAACTTTATATCATGCAATTCTGACTTTATAACACGCAATTGCGACTTTTATATCACGCAACTCTGACTGTATATCACCCAACTCTGACTTTATATCAAGCAATGTGATTTTTATATCACGCAATTCTGACTTTATAACACGCAAATGCGACTTTAAATCATGCAATTCTGACTTTATAACACGCAATAGCGACTTTAAATCTTGCAATTCTGACTTTATAACATAATTGCGACTTTATATAATATAATTCTGACTTTATATCATGCAATTCTGACTTTATAACACGCAATTTCGACTTTAAATCATGCAATTCTGACTTTATAACATAATTGCGACTTTATATCATATAATTCTGACTTTATAACACAATTGCGACTTTATATAACACAATTCTGACTTTATATCACGCAATTCTGACTTTATAACACAATTGCGACTTTATATCACGCAATTGCTACTTTATATCACGCAATTCTGACTTTATAACACACAATTGCGACTTTATTTCACGCATTTCTGACTTTATAACACACAATTCCGACTTTATATTACGCAATTGACTTCATCACAGGCAATTGCGACTTTATATCATGCAATTCTGACTTAATATCACGCAATTCTGACTTTATTACTCGCAATTGCAACTTTATATCACGCAATTCTGACTTTATTACTCGCAATTGCAACTTTTTAGCACGCAATTCTGACTTTATTACTCGCAATTGCAACTTTATATCACGCAATTCTGACTTTATTACTCGCAATTGCGACTTTATATCATGAAATTCTGAATTTATAACACAATTGCGACAATATATCACGCAATTGACTTCATCACAGGCAATTGCGACTTTATATCATGCAATTCTGACTTTATATCACGCAATTCTGACTTTATTACTCGCAATTGCAACTTTATATCACGCAATTCTGACTTTATTACTCGCAATTGCAACTTTATATCATGCAATTCTGACTTAATTACTCGCAATTGCAACTTTATATCACGAAAATCTGACTTTATTACACAATTCTAACATTATAATACGCAATTGCTACTTTATATCACGAAATTCTGAATTTATAACGCAATTGCGACTTTATATTATGCAATTCTGACTTTATAATACGCAATTGCAACTTTATATCATGCAATTCTGACTTTATAACACGCAATTGCGACTTTATATCACGCAACTCTGACTGTATATCACGCAACTCTGACTTTATATCAAGCAATTGTGATTTTATATCACGCAATTCTGACTTTATAACACGCAAATGCGACTTTAAATCATGCAATTCTGACTTTATAACACGCAATAGCGACTTTAAATCTTGCAATTCTGACTTTATAACATAATTGCGACTTTATATAATATAATTCTGACTTTATATCATGCAATTCTGACTTTATAACACGCAAATGCGACTTTAAATCATGCAATTCTGACTTTATAACACGCAATAGCGACTTTA
This sequence comes from Phoxinus dragarum, assembly GCA_033366665.1. Lineage (NCBI taxonomy): Eukaryota > Metazoa > Chordata > Actinopteri > Cypriniformes > Leuciscidae > Phoxinus > Phoxinus dragarum. The sequence continues at coordinate 148,128 of JARPMJ010001665.1, read as the reverse complement.
AATCTTGCAATTCTGACTTTATAACATAATTGCGACTTTATATAATATAATTCTGACTTTATATCATGCAATTCTGACTTTATAACACGCAATTTCGACTTTAAATCATGCAATTCTGACTTTATAACATAATTGCGACTTTATATCATATAATTCTGACTTTATAACACAATTGCGACTTTATATAACACAATTCTGACTTTATATCACGCAATTCTGACTTTATAACACAATTGCGACTTTATATCACGCAATTGCTACTTTATATCACGCAATTCTGACTTTATAACACACAATTGCGACTTTATTTCACGCATTTCTGACTTTATAACACACAATTCCGACTTTATATTACGCAATTGACTTCATCACAGGCAATTGCGACTTTATATCATGCAATTCTGACTTAATATCACGCAATTCTGACTTTATTACTCGCAATTGCAACTTTATATCACGCAATTCTGACTTTATTACTCGCAATTGCAACTTTTTAGCACGCAATTCTGACTTTATTACTCGCAATTGCAACTTTATATCACGCAATTCTGACTTTATTACTCGCAATTGCGACTTTATATCATGAAATTCTGAATTTATAACACAATTGCGACAATATATCACGCAATTGACTTCATCACAGGCAATTGCGACTTTATATCATGCAATTCTGACTTTATATCACGCAATTCTGACTTTATTACTCGCAATTGCAACTTTATATCACGCAATTCTGACTTTATTACTCGCAATTGCAACTTTATATCATGCAATTCTGACTTAATTACTCGCAATTGCAACTTTATATCACGAAAATCTGACTTTATTACACAATTCTAACATTATAATACGCAATTGCTACTTTATATCACGAAATTCTGAATTTATAACGCAATTGCGACTTTATATTATGCAATTCTGACTTTATAATACACAATTGCGACTTTATATTACACAATTGACTTCATCACAGGCAATTGCGACTTTATATCACGCAATTCTGATTTTATATCACGCAATTCTGACTTTATTACTCGCAATTGCAACTTTATAACATGCAATTGCGAATTTATATCATATAATTCTGACTTTATATCACGCAATTCTGACTCTAAAATGCAATTCTGACTTTATATCATGCAATTCTGACATTATATCACGCAATTCTGACAATAACACGCAATTCTGACTTTATAACACGCAATTGCAACTTTATCACGCAATTGCGACTTTATAACATAATTGCGACTTTATATAATATAATTCTGACTTTATATCATGCAATTCTGACTTTATATCACGCAATTCTGACTTTATAACACGCAATTGCGACTTTAAATCATGCAATTCTGACTTTATAACATAATTGCGACTTTATATCATATAATTCTGACTTTATAACACAATAGCGTACCGCACGATATACGTCACCTTTTCTCATTAATATTCATGAAGCTAGCGACGGTTGCTATGGGGGTCAAACTCGCGCGTGTCACTCATGCTAGACGCATGTAAACAGTTTACGGACGAGATGTCTACTGAGCTAAACCTGCTAACTCTGTCCGAAAATGATGTCCCCGGTGCCAAATTCACTGGTATAGAAGTAGAAGAACATACAAATATTCAATTGAAGAGATGGCTTGAGTGTAGAGGGCTGAAAAAGACGGGAAAAAGAGCCGACCTGATCCAGAGGTAGATTGTTATCGACAGAATTTCTCCCCAAAAAAACATCGCCTTACGTCACTGACAGTGACATTTTGCAGTTTCAACAAGCTATATTTTACCAACCTATGTCCTGTCTGTCATATATACTATGTCCTCTGGTTGTCTTACGTCTGACAGTTGTTGGGGGTAATTTATATTATTATTGGTAACACTTTACAATACGGACCGTGCACTAATCTGCATTAATTCATGCTTAACTAATGCACAGATAATCATGTGTTAATGTATGTGTCACGATCCACACACGGGAAACAGGGTTAGATCCAAGTGCAGTTTAATAGGGTTATCCGTACTCGTAAACAGTCCAGGCAGGGGTCAAAACCAGAGAAGCAATCCAAAAACATAAAACAATACAACAGGCAATAACAGACGCAGAAACAGAACTCAGAAGTGGCGTGATAATATACAAGGAATCCGTGACAAACAAAGAAACAACCAGGGTATATAAACACACAGAACTAACAATGATAACAAGAGACAGCTGGGAACAATGACGGGAACAATGACGAGAACAGCTGAGTGTAATGAAAAGACAAGGATCGTGGGAAATGTAGTTCAATAGTGTGATGGACACCGTGGGGAAGGAGGACATCTAGTGGTGACCCAAGGAACATAAACCAGACACTGTGACAGTATGACTCATGAGGAACTAAACCATTAATTAATGATTACTGCATCAGCAACTAATAAAGATTCTAAATGATTAAGATTAAGTAGTAATTAATTAAAGCAGGCAACTGGAAGTTGAAGTACATGACTTTGACCAACTGTGGTAATTAACACATTCATTTAAACTTTTAGTTAATAAAATAAGTTCTTAAGGAATTAATACATTATCACACATTTAATTAATAACAATTCATATATTACTTAATCTATTAATCATTTAGAATCTTTATTAGTTGCTGATGCAGTAATCATTAATTAATGGTTTAGTTCCTCATGAGTCATACATTAACACATGATTATCTGTGCATTAGTTAAGCATGAATTAATGCAGATTAGTGCACCCGTATTGTAAAGTGTTACCTTATTATTATTAATGTATTTATTTTTTGTTTAGCGATCGCTAATGCTACTTGGTCACAACCAACAACACTTAATTTTTACAAAATGTTTACAACATATGAAGGTGAATGGTTTCACGTTGCTGGCATTGAACTGGTCTTTTGGACGTCCGCACAAGTTTACCCATCGTTCACATTTATCCCTCTGGGTTTTTGGCTTCGGGAAACGAATAAAGAATACATCCTTCATATGTGGACGGTCATAGTGTCTGGAGTCGTTTCTGCAAGTTCCATAGCAGCAGTGTTTACTCGGCATGTTCTTATTTGAGGGATAACCGGCAGAAAACAAGCAGTACTAGCATGAATCATAAGCGAGCGCGCTTCTATGTTGACCCCCTTCCGGTTTACGTTGCTGACGTCACGCGGCCTTGCGGTCTAAAAATAGCACTCGTGCGGCACGCTATTGTGACTTTATATCACGCAATTCTGACTTTAAATCACGCAATTCTGACTTTATAACACAATTGCGACTTTATATCACGCAATTGCTACTTTATAACACACAATTCTGACTGTAAAATGCAATTCTGAATTTATAACACATTTACGACTTTATATTTCAAAATTCTGACTTTATAACAGACAATTGCGACTTTATATCATGAAATTCTGAATTTATAACGCAATTGGGACTTTATAATAAGCAAGACTTTATATCAGAAGACTTTATAAAACACAATTACGACTTTATATTATACAATTCTGACTTTATAACACACAATTGCGACTTTATATTACGCAATTGACTTCATCACAGGCAATTGCGACTTTATATCATGCAATTCTGACTTTATAACTCACAATTGCTAATATATCACGCAATTCTGACTTTATAACTCGCAATTGCAACTTTATATCACGCAATTCTGACTTTATTACTCGCAATTGCAACTTTATATCACGCAATTCTGACTTTATTACTCACAATTGCAACTTTAAATCACGCAATTCTGACTTTATTACACAATTCTATATTATAATACGCAATTGCGACTTTATATCATGCAATTCTGACTTTATATCACGCAATTCTGACTTTATTACTCGCAATTGCAACTTTATATCACGCAATTCTGACTTTATTACTCGCAACTGCAACTTTATATCACGCAATTCTGACTTTATTACTCGCAACTGCAACTTTATATCACGCAATTCTGACTTTATTACTCGCAATTGCAACTTTATATCACGCAATTCTGACTTTATTTCACGCAATTCTGACTTTATAACACGCAATTGCGACTTTATAACACACAATTGCGACTTTATATTATGCAATTGACTTCATAATAGACAATTGTGACTTTATATCACGCAATTCTGACTTTATAACACAATTGCGACTTTATATCACGCAATTGCTACTTTATATCATGCAATTCTGACTTTATAACGCTATTGCAAATTTATATTATGCAATTATGACTTTATAACACACAATTGCGACTTTATATCACGCAATTCTGACTTTATAACAAAATTGCGACTTTATATCACGCAATTGCTACTTTATATCACGCAATTCTGACTATAACACGCAATTGCGACTTTATATCATGCAATTCTGACTTTATAACATAGTTGCGACTTTATATCATATAATTCTGACTTTATAACACAATTGCGACTTTATATCACACAATTCTGACTTTATAACACGCAATTGCGACTTTAAATCATGCAATTCTGACTTTATAACAAAATTGCGACTTTATACCGTATAATTCTGACTTTATAACACAATTGCGACTTTATATCATGCAATTCTGACTTTAAAACACGCAATTGCGACTTTAAATCATGCAATTCTGACTTTATAACATAATTGCGACTTTATATCGTATAATTCTGACTTTATAACATAATTGCGACTTCATATCATATAATTCTGACTTTATAACATAATTGCGACTTTATATCATATAATTCTGACTTTATAACACAATTGCGACTTTATATCATGCAATTCTGACTTTATAACACGCAATTGCGACTTTAAATCATGCAATTCAGACTTTATAACATAATTGCGACTTCATATCATATAATTCTGACTTTCTAACACAATTGCGACTTTATATCATGCAATTGCTACTTTATATCACGCAATTCTGACTTTATAACACAATTGCGACTTTATATCACACAATTGCTACTTTATATCACGCAATTCTGACTTTATAACACACAATTGCGACATTATATCACGCAATTGCTACTTTATATCACGCAATTCTGACTTTATAACACACAATTGCGACTTTATATCACGCAATTCTGACTTTATAACACGCAATAGCGACTTTACATCTTGCAATTCTGACTTTATCACGCAATTGCTACTTTATATCACACAATTCTGACTTTATAACACGCAATTGCGATTTTATATCATACAATTCTGACTTTATAACACGCAAATGCGACTTTAAATCACGCAACTCTGACTTTATATCACGCAATTGCGATTTTATATCTGGCAAATTCTGACTTTATAACGCGCAATTGAAACTTTAAATCTTGCAATTCTGACTTTATGACATAATTGCGACTTCATATCATATAATTCTGACTTTATAAACACAATTGCGACTTTATATCATGCAATTCTGACTTTATAACACGCAATTGCAACTTTAAATCATGCAATTCTGACTTTATAACATAATTGCGACTTTATATCGTATAATTCTGACTTTATAACACAATTGCGACTTTATATCATGCAATTCTGACTTTATAACATAATTGCGACTTTATATCATATAATTCTGACTTTATAACACAATTGCGACTTTATATCACGCAATTCTGACTTTATAACACGCAATTGCGACTTTAAATCATGCAATTCTGACTTTATAACATAATTGCGACTTCATATCATATAATTCTGACTTTCTAACACAATTGCGACTTTATATTATGCAATTGCTACTTTATATCACGCAATTCTGACTTTATAACACAATTGCGACTTTATATCACACAATTACTACTTTATATCACGCAATTCTGACTTTATAACACACAATTGCGACATTATATCACGCAATTGCGACATTATATCACTCAATTCTGACTTTATAACACGCAATTGCGACTTTATAACACGCAATTGCGACTTTATATCATGCAATTCTGACTTTATAACACGCAATTGCGACTTTAAATCATGCAATTCTGACTTTATAACATAATTGCGACTTTATATCATATAATTCTGACTTTATAACACAATTGCGACTTTATATACAAAATTCTGACTTTATAACACAATTGCGACTTTATATCTGGCAAATTCTGGCTTTATAACACGCAATTGAAACTTTAAATCTTGCAATTCTGACTTTATAACATAATTGCGACTTTATGTAATATAATTCTGACTTTATAACACAATTGCTACTTTATATCATGCAATTCTGACTTTATAACACGCAATTGCGACTTTAAATCATACAATTCTGACTTTATAACAAAACTGCGACTTTATATCACGCAATTCTGACTTTATAACACATAATTGCGTCTTTAAATCATGCAATTCTGACTTTATAACATAATTGCGACTTTATATCGTATAATTCTGACTTTATAACACAATTGCGACTTTATATCATGCAATTGCTACTTTATCTCACACAATTCTGACTTTATAACACAATTGCGACTTTATAACACGCAATTGCGACTTTATATCATGCAATTCTGAATTTATAACTCGAAATTGCAACTTTATAACACGCAATTGCGACTTTATATCACGCAAATCTGACTTTATAACACACAATTGCGACTATAGCACGCAATTCTTACTTTATATCATGCAATTCTGACTTTATAACACACAATTGCCACTTTATATCACGCAATTGCGACTTTATATCACGCAATTCTGACTTTATTACACACAAATGCGACTTTATAACACAATTGCCACTTTATATAATGCAATTCTGAATTTATAACACAATTCTGACTTTATAACACGCAATTGACTTTAAAACACGCAATTGCTACTATCACGCAATTCTGACTTTATAACGCAATTGCGACTTTATATCATGCAATTCTGACTTTATTACACAATTCTAACATTATAATACGCAATTGCGACTTTATATCATGCAGTTCTGAATTTATAACACATTTATGACTTTATATCATGCAATTCTGAATTTATAACACATTTATGACTTTATATCATGCAATTCTGAATTTATAACGCAATTGCAACTTTATATTATGCAATTATGACTTTATAACACACAATTGCGACTTTATATCACGCAATTCTGACTTTATAACAAAATTGCGACTTTATATCACGCAATTGCTACTTTAAATCACGCAATTCTGACTTTATAACACGCAATCGTGACTTTATATCATGCAATTCTGAATTTATAACACATTTATGACTTTAAATCATGCAATTCTGACTTTATAACGCTATTGCAAATTTATATTATGCAATTATGACTTTATAACACACAATTGCGACTTTATATCACACAATTCTGACTTTATAACAAAATTGCGACTTTATATCACGCAATTGCTACTTTATATCACGCAATTCTGACTATAACACGCAATTGCGACTTTATATCATGCAATTCTGACTTTATAACATAGTTGCGACTTTATATCATATAATTCTGACTTTATAACACAATTGCGACTTTATATCACACAATTCTGACTTTATAACACGCAATTGCGACTTTAAATCATGCAATTCTGACTTTATAACAAAATTGCGACTTTATACCGTATAATTCTGACTTTATAACACAATTGCGACTTTATATCATGCAATTCTGACTTTAAAACACGCAATTGCGACTTTAAATCATGCAATTCTGACTTTATAACATAATTGCGACTTTATATCGTATAATTCTGACTTTATAACATAATTGCGACTTCATATCATATAATTCTGACTTTATAACACAATTGCGACTTTATATCATATAATTCTGACTTTATAACACAATTGCGACTTTATATCATGCAATTCTGACTTTATAACACGCAATTGCGACTTTAAATCATGCAATTCAGACTTTATAACATAATTGCGACTTCATATCATATAATTCTGACTTTCTAACACAATTGCGACTTTATATCATGCAATTGCTACTTTATATCACGCAATTCTGACTTTATAACACAATTGCGACTTTATATCACACAATTGCTACTTTATATCACGCAATTCTGACTTTATAACACACAATTGCGACATTATATCACGCAATTGCTACTTTATATCACGCAATTCTGACTTTATAACACACAATTGCGACTTTATATCACGCAATTCTGACTTTATAACACGCAATAGCGACTTTACATCTTGCAATTCTGACTTTATCACGCAATTGCTACTTTATATCACACAATTCTGACTTTATAACACGCAATTGCGATTTTATATCATACAATTCTGACTTTATAACACGCAAATGCGACTTTAAATCACGCAACTCTGACTTTATATCACGCAATTGCGATTTTATATCTGGCAAATTCTGACTTTATAACGCGCAATTGAAACTTTAAATCTTGCAATTCTGACTTTATGACATAATTGCGACTTCATATCATATAATTCTGACTTTATAACACAATTGCGACTTTATATCATGCAATTCTGACTTTATAACACGCAATTGCAACTTTAAATCATGCAATTCTGACTTTATAACATAATTGCGACTTTATATCGTATAATTCTGACTTTATAACACAATTGCGACTTTATATCATGCAATTCTGACTTTATAACATAATTGCGACTTTATATCATATAATTCTGACTTTATAACACAATTGCGACTTTATATCACGCAATTCTGACTTTATAACACGCAATTGCGACTTTAAATCATGCAATTCTGACTTTATAACATAATTGCGACTTCATATCATATAATTCTGACTTTCTAACACAATTGCGACTTTATATTATGCAATTGCTACTTTATATCACGCAATTCTGACTTTATAACACAATTGCGACTTTATATCACACAATTACTACTTTATATCACGCAATTCTGACTTTATAACACACAATTGCGACATTATATCACGCAATTGCGACATTATATCACTCAATTCTGACTTTATAACACGCAATTGCGACTTTATAACACGCAATTGCGACTTTATATCATGCAATTCTGACTTTATAACACGCAATTGCGACTTTAAATCATGCAATTCTGACTTTATAACATAATTGCGACTTTATATCATATAATTCTGACTTTATAACACAATTGCGACTTTATATACAAAATTCTGACTTTATAACACAATTGCGACTTTATATCTGGCAAATTCTGGCTTTATAACACGCAATTGAAACTTTAAATCTTGCAATTCTGACTTTATAACATAATTGCGACTTTATGTAATATAATTCTGACTTTATAACACAATTGCTACTTTATATCATGCAATTCTGACTTTATAACACGCAATTGCGACTTTAAATCATACAATTCTGACTTTATAACAAAACTGCGACTTTATATCACGCAATTCTGACTTTATAACACATAATTGCGTCTTTAAATCATGCAATTCTGACTTTATAACATAATTGCGACTTTATATCGTATAATTCTGACTTTATAACACAATTGCGACTTTATATCATGCAATTGCTACTTTATCTCACACAATTCTGACTTTATAACACAATTGCGACTTTATAACACGCAATTGCGACTTTATATCATGCAATTCTGAATTTATAACTCGAAATTGCAACTTTATAACACGCAATTGCGACTTTATATCACGCAAATCTGACTTTATAACACACAATTGCGACTATAGCACGCAATTCTTACTTTATATCATGCAATTCTGACTTTATAACACACAATTGCCACTTTATATCACGCAATTGCGACTTTATATCACGCAATTCTGACTTTATTACACACAAATGCGACTTTATAACACAATTGCCACTTTATATAATGCAATTCTGAATTTATAACACAATTCTGACTTTATAACACGCAATTGACTTTAAAACACGCAATTGCTACTATCACGCAATTCTGACTTTATAACGCAATTGCGACTTTATATCATGCAATTCTGACTTTATTACACAATTCTAACATTATAATACGCAATTGCGACTTTATATCATGCAGTTCTGAATTTATAACACATTTATGACTTTATATCATGCAATTCTGAATTTATAACACATTTATGACTTTATATCATGCAATTCTGAATTTATAACGCAATTGCAACTTTATATTATGCAATTATGACTTTATAACACACAATTGCGACTTTATATCACGCAATTCTGACTTTATAACAAAATTGCGACTTTATATCACGCAATTGCTACTTTAAATCACGCAATTCTGACTTTATAACACGCAATCGTGACTTTATATCATGCAATTCTGAATTTATAACACATTTATGACTTTAAATCATGCAATTCTGACTTTATAACGCTATTGCAAATTTATATTATGCAATTATGACTTTATAACACACAATTGCGACTTTATATCACACAATTCTGACTTTATAACAAAATTGCGACTTTATATCACGCAATTGCTACTTTATATCACGCAATTCTGACTATAACACGCAATTGCGACTTTATATCATGCAATTCTGACTTTATAACATAGTTGCGACTTTATATCATATAATTCTGACTTTATAACACAATTGCGACTTTATATCACACAATTCTGACTTTATAACACGCAATTGCGACTTTAAATCATGCAATTCTGACTTTATAACAAAATTGCGACTTTATACCGTATAATTCTGACTTTATAACACAATTGCGACTTTATATCATGCAATTCTGACTTTAAAACACGCAATTGCGACTTTAAATCATGCAATTCTGACTTTATAACATAATTGCGACTTTATATCGTATAATTCTGACTTTATAACATAATTGCGACTTCATATCATATAATTCTGACTTTATAACACAATTGCGACTTTATATCATATAATTCTGACTTTATAACACAATTGCGACTTTATATCATGCAATTCTGACTTTATAACACGCAATTGCGACTTTAAATCATGCAATTCAGACTTTATAACATAATTGCGACTTCATATCATATAATTCTGACTTTCTAACACAATTGCGACTTTATATCATGCAATTGCTACTTTATATCACGCAATTCTGACTTTATAACACAATTGCGACTTTATATCACACAATTGCTACTTTATATCACGCAATTCTGACTTTATAACACACAATTGCGACATTATATCACGCAATTGCTACTTTATATCACGCAATTCTGACTTTATAACACACAATTGCGACTTTATATCACGCAATTCTGACTTTATAACACGCAATAGCGACTTTACATCTTGCAATTCTGACTTTATCACGCAATTGCTACTTTATATCACACAATTCTGACTTTATAACACGCAATTGCGATTTTATATCATACAATTCTGACTTTATAACACGCAAATGCGACTTTAAATCACGCAACTCTGACTTTATATCACGCAATTGCGATTTTATATCTGGCAAATTCTGACTTTATAACGCGCAATTGAAACTTTAAATCTTGCAATTCTGACTTTATGACATAATTGCGACTTCATATCATATAATTCTGACTTTATAACACAATTGCGACTTTATATCATGCAATTCTGACTTTATAACACGCAATTGCAACTTTAAATCATGCAATTCTGACTTTATAACATAATTGCGACTTTATATCGTATAATTCTGACTTTATAACACAATTGCGACTTTATATCATGCAATTCTGACTTTATAACATAATTGCGACTTTATATCATATAATTCTGACTTTATAACACAATTGCGACTTTATATCACGCAATTCTGACTTTATAACACGCAATTGCGACTTTAAATCATGCAATTCTGACTTTATAACATAATTGCGACTTCATATCATATAATTCTGACTTTCTAACACAATTGCGACTTTATATTATGCAATTGCTACTTTATATCACGCAATTCTGACTTTATAACACAATTGCGACTTTATATCACACAATTACTACTTTATATCACGCAATTCTGACTTTATAACACACAATTGCGACATTATATCACGCAATTGCGACATTATATCACTCAATTCTGACTTTATAACACGCAATTGCGACTTTATAACACGCAATTGCGACTTTATATCATGCAATTCTGACTTTATAACACGCAATTGCGACTTTAAATCATGCAATTCTGACTTTATAACATAATTGCGACTTTATATCATATAATTCTGACTTTATAACACAATTGCGACTTTATATACAAAATTCTGACTTTATAACACAATTGCGACTTTATATCTGGCAAATTCTGGCTTTATAACACGCAATTGAAACTTTAAATCTTGCAATTCTGACTTTATAACATAATTGCGACTTTATGTAATATAATTCTGACTTTATAACACAATTGCTACTTTATATCATGCAATTCTGACTTTATAACACGCAATTGCGACTTTAAATCATACAATTCTGACTTTATAACAAAACTGCGACTTTATATCACGCAATTCTGACTTTATAACACATAATTGCGTCTTTAAATCATGCAATTCTGACTTTATAACATAATTGCGACTTTATATCGTATAATTCTGACTTTATAACACAATTGCGACTTTATATCATGCAATTGCTACTTTATCTCACACAATTCTGACTTTATAACACAATTGCGACTTTATAACACGCAATTGCGACTTTATATCATGCAATTCTGAATTTATAACTCGAAATTGCAACTTTATAACACGCAATTGCGACTTTATATCACGCAAATCTGACTTTATAACACACAATTGCGACTATAGCACGCAATTCTTACTTTATATCATGCAATTCTGACTTTATAACACACAATTGCCACTTTATATCACGCAATTGCGACTTTATATCACGCAATTCTGACTTTATTACACACAAATGCGACTTTATAACACAATTGCCACTTTATATAATGCAATTCTGAATTTATAACACAATTCTGACTTTATAACACGCAATTGACTTTAAAACACGCAATTGCTACTATCACGCAATTCTGACTTTATAACGCAATTGCGACTTTATATCATGCAATTCTGACTTTATTACACAATTCTAACATTATAATACGCAATTGCGACTTTATATCATGCAGTTCTGAATTTATAACACATTTATGACTTTATATCATGCAATTCTGAATTTATAACACATTTATGACTTTATATCATGCAATTCTGAATTTATAACGCAATTGCAACTTTATATTATGCAATTATGACTTTATAACACACAATTGCGACTTTATATCACGCAATTCTGACTTTATAACAAAATTGCGACTTTATATCACGCAATTGCTACTTTAAATCACGCAATTCTGACTTTATAACACGCAATCGTGACTTTATATCATGCAATTCTGAATTTATAACACATTTATGACTTTAAATCATGCAATTCTGACTTTATAACGCTATTGCAAATTTATATTATGCAATTATGACTTTATAACACACAATTGCGACTTTATATCACACAATTCTGACTTTATAACAAAATTGCGACTTTATATCACGCAATTGCTACTTTATATCACGCAATTCTGACTATAACACGCAATTGCGACTTTATATCATGCAATTCTGACTTTATAACATAGTTGCGACTTTATATCATATAATTCTGACTTTATAACACAATTGCGACTTTATATCACACAATTCTGACTTTATAACATGCAATTGCGACTTTAAATCATGCAATTCTGACTTTATAACAAAATTGCGACTTTATACCGTATAATTCTGACTTTATAACACAATTGCGACTTTATATCATGCAATTCTGACTTTAAAACACGCAATTGCGACTTTAAATCATGCAATTCTGACTTTATAACATAATTGCGACTTTATATCGTATAATTCTGACTTTATAACATAATTGCGACTTCATATCATATAATTCTGACTTTATAACACAATTGCAACTTTATATCACGCAATTGCTACTTCATATCCACGCAATTCTGACTTTATAACATGCAATTGCAACTTTATAACATGCAATTGCAACTTTATATCATGCAATTCTGACTTTATTTCACGCAATTTTGACTTTATAACACGCAATTGCGACTTTATAACACACAATTGCGACTTTATATTATGCAATTGACTTCATAATAGACAATTGTGACTTCATATCACGCAATTCTGACTTTATAACACAATTGCGACTTTATATCACGCAATTGCTACTTTATATCATGCAATTCTGACTTTATAATACGCAATTGCAACTTTATATCATGCAATTCTGACTTTATAACACGCAATTGCGACTTTATATCACGTAACTCTGACTTTAAATCACGCAACTCTGACTGTATATCAAGCAATTGTGATTTTATATCACGCAATTCTGACTTTATAACACGCAAATGCGACTTTAAATCATGCAATTCTGACTTTATAACACGCAATAGCGACTTTAAATCTTGCAATTCTGACTTTATAACATAATTGCGACTTTATATAATATAATTCTGACTTTATATCATGCAATTCTGACTTTATAACACGCAATTTCGACTTTAAATCATGCAATTCTGACTTTATAACATAATTGCGACTTTATATCATATAATTCTGACTTTATAACACAATTGCGACTTTATATAACACAATTCTGACTTTATATCACGCAATTCTGACTTTATAACACAATTGCGACTTTATATCACGCAATTGCTACTTTATATCACGCAATTCTGACTTTATAACACACAATTGCGACTTTATTTCACGCATTTCTGACTTTATAACACACAATTCCGACTTTATATTACGCAATTGACTTCATCACAGGCAATTGCGACTTTATATCATGCAATTCTGACTTAATATCACGCAATTTTGACTTTATTACTCGCAATTGCAACTTTATATCACGCAATTCTGACTTTATTACTCGCAATTGCAACTTTTTAGCACGCAATTCTGACTTTATTACTCGCAATTGCAACTTTATATCACGCAATTCTGACTTTATTACTCGCAATTGCGACTTTATATCATGAAATTCTGAATTTATAACACAATTGCGACAATATATCACGCAATTGACTTCATCACAGGCAATTGCGACTTTATATCATGCAATTCTGACTTTATATCACGCAATTCTGACTTTATTACTCGCAATTGCAACTTTATATCACGCAATTCTGACTTTATTACTCGCAATTGCAACTTTATATCACGCAATTCTGACTTTATTACTCGCAATTGCAACTTTATATCACGAAAATCTGACTTTATTACACAATTCTAACATTATAATACGCAATTGCTACTTTATATCACGAAATTCTGAATTTATAACGCAATTGCGACTTTATATTATGCAATTCTGACTTTATAATACACAATTGCGACTTTATATTACACAATTGACTTCATCACAGGCAATTGCGACTTTATATCACGCAATTCTGATTTTATATCACGCAATTCTGACTTTATTACTCGCAATTGCAACTTTATAACATGCAATTGCGAATTTATATCATATAATTCTGACTTTATATCACGCAATTCTGACTCTAAAATGCAATTCTGACTTTATATCATGCAATTCTGACATTATATCACGCAATTCTGACAATAACACGCAATTCTGACTTTATAACACGCAATTGCAACTTTATCACGCAATTGCGACTTTATAACATAATTGCGACTTTATATAATATAATTCTGACTTTATATCATGCAATTCTGACTTTATATCACGCAATTCTGACTTTATAACACGCAATTGCGACTTTAAATCATGCAATTCTGACTTTATAACATAATTGCGACTTTATATCATATAATTCTGACTTTATAACACAATTGTGACTTTATATCACGCAATTCTGACTTTAAATCACGCAATTCTGACTTTATAACACAATTGCGACTTTATATCACGCAATTGCTACTTTATAACACAATTCTGACTGTAAAATGCAATTCTGAATTTATAACACATTTACGACTTTATATTTCAAAATTCTGACTTTATAACAGACAATTGCGACTTTATATCATGAAATTCTGAATTTATAACGCATTTGGGACTTTATAATAAGCAAGACTTTATATCAGAAGACTTTATAAAACACAATTACGACTTTATATTATACAATTCTGACTTTATAACACACAATTGCGACTTTATATTACGCAATTGACTTCATCACAGGCAATTGCGACTTTATATCATGCAATTCTGACTTTATAACTCACAATTGCTAATATATCACGCAATTCTGACTTTATAACTCGCAATTGCAACTTTATATCACGCAATTCTGACTTTATTACTCGCAATTGCAACTTTATATCACGCAATTCTGACTTTATTACTCGCAATTGCAACTTTAAATCACGCAATTCTGACTTTATTACACAATTCTATATTATAATACGCAATTGCGACTTTATATCATGCAATTCTGACTTTATATCACGCAATTCTGACTTTATTACTCGCAATTGCAACTTTATATCACGCAATTCTGACTTTATTACTCGCAACTGCAACTTTATATCACGCAATTCTGACTTTATTACTCGCAACTGCAACTTTATATCACGCAATTCTGACTTTATTACTCGCAATTGCAACTTTATATCACGCAATTCTGACTTTATTTCACGCAATTCTGACTTTATAACACGCAATTGCGACTTTATAACACACAATTGCGACTTTATATTATGCAATTGACTTCATAATAGACAATTGTGACTTTATATCACGCAATTCTGACTTTATAACACAATTGCGACTTTATATCACGCAATTGCTACTTTATATCATGCAATTCTGACTTTATAACGCTATTGCAAATTTATATTATGCAATTATGACTTTATAACACACAATTGCGACTTTATATCACGCAATTCTGACTTTATATCAAAATTGCGACTTTATATCACGCAATTGCGACTTTATATCACGCAATTGCTACTTTATATCACGCAATTCTGACTATAACACGCAATTGCGACTTTATATCATGCAATTCTGACTTTATAACATAGTTGCGACTTTATATCATATAATTCTGACTTTATAACACAATTGCGACTTTATATCACACAATTCTGACTTTATAACACGCAATTGCGACTTTAAATCATGCAATTCTGACTTTATAACAAAATTGCGACTTTATACCGTATAATTCTGACTTTATAACACAATTGCGACTTTATATCATGCAATTCTGACTTTAAAACACGCAATTGCGACTTTAAATCATGCAATTCTGACTTTATAACATAATTGCGACTTTATATCGTATAATTCTGACTTTATAACATAATTGCGACTTCATATCATATAATTCTGACTTTATAACACAATTGCGACTTTATATCACGCAATTGCTACTTTATATCCACGCAATTCTGACTTTATAACATGCAATTGCAACTTTATAACATGCAATTGCAACTTTATATCATGCAATTCTGACTTTATTTCACGCAATTCTGACTTTATAACACGCAATTGCGACTTTATAACACACAATTGCGACTTTATATTATGCAATTGACTTCATAATAGACAATTGTGACTTTATATCACGCAATTCTGACTTTATAACACAATTGCGACTTTATATCACGCAATTGCTACTTTATATCATGCAATTCTGACTTTATAATACGCAATTGCAACTTTATATCATGCAATTCTGACTTTATAACACGCAATTGCGACTTTATATCACGCAACTCTGACTTTATATCACGCAACTCTGACTTTATATCAAGCAATTGTGATTTTATATCACGCAATTCTGACTTTATAACACGCAAATGCGACTTTAAATCATGCAATTCTGACTTTATAACACGCAAATAGCGACTTTAAATCTTGCAATTCTGACTTTATAACATTAATTGCGACTTTATATAATATAATTCTGACTTTATATCATGCAATTCTGACTTTATAACACGCAATTTCGACTTTAAATCATGCAATTCTGACTTTATAACATAATTGCGACTTTATATCATATAATTCTGACTTTATAACACAATTGTGACTTTATATAACACAATTCTGACTTTATATCACGCAATTCTGACTTTATAACACAATTGCGACTTTATATCACGCAATTGCTACTTTATATCACGCAATTCTGACTTTATAACACACAATTGCGACTTTATTTCACGCATTTCTGACTTTATAACACACAATTCCGACTTTATATTACGCAATTGACTTCATCACAGGCAATTGCGACTTTATATCATGCAATTCTGACTTTATATCACGCAATTCTGACTTTATTACTCGCAATTGCAACTTTATATCACGCAATTCTGACTTTATTACTCGCAATTGCAACTTTTTAGCACGCAATTCTGACTTTATTACTCGCAATTGCAACTTTATATCACGCAATTCTGACTTTATTACTCGCAATTGCGACTTTATATCATGAAATTCTGAATTTATAACACAATTGCGACAATATATCACGCAATTGACTTCATCACAGGCAATTGCGACTTTATATCATGCAATTCTGACTTTATATCACGCAATTCTGACTTTATTACTCGCAATTGCAACTTTATATCACGCAATTCTGACTTTATTACTCGCAATTGCAACTTTATATCACGCAATTCTGACTTTATTACTCGCAATTGCAACTTTATATCACGAAAATCTGACTTTATTACACAATTCTAACATTATAATACGCAATTGCTACTTTATATCACGAAATTCTGAATTTATAACGCAATTGCGACTTTATATTATGCAATTCTGACTTTATAATACACAATTGCGACTTTATATTACACAATTGACTTCATCACAGGCAATTGCGACTTTATATCACGCAATTCTGATTTTATATCACGCAATTCTGACTTTATTACTCGCAATTGCAACTTTATAACATGCAATTGCGAATTTATATCATATAATTCTGACTTTATATCACGCAATTCTGACTCTAAAATGCAATTCTGACTTTATATCATGCAATTCTGACATTATATCACGCAATTCTGACAATAACACGCAATTCTGACTTTATAACACGCAATTGCAACTTTATCACGCAATTGCGACTTTATAACATAATTGCGACTTTATATAATATAATTCTGACTTTATATCATGCAATTCTGACTTTATATCACGCAATTCTGACTTTATAACACGCAATTGCGACTTTAAATCATGCAATTCTGACTTTATAACATAATTGCGACTTTATATCATATAATTCTGACTTTATAACACAATTGTGACTTTATATCACGCAATTCTGACTTTAAATCACGCAATTCTGACTTTATAACACAATTGCGACTTTATATCACGCAATTGCTACTTTATAACACACAATTCTGACTGTAAAATGCAATTCTGAATTTATAACACATTTACGACTTTATATTTCAAAATTCTGACTTTATAACAGACAATTGCGACTTTATATCATGAAATTCTGAATTTATAACGCAATTGGGACTTTATATTACGCAATTGACTTCATCACAGGCAATTGCGACTTTATATCATGCAATTCTGACTTTATAACACACAATTGCGACTTTATATTACGCAATTGACTTCATCACAGGCAATTGCGACTTTATATCATGCAATTCTGACTTTATAACTCACAATTGCTATTATATCACGCAATTCTGACTTTATAACTCGCAATTGCAACTTTATATCACGCAATTCTGACTTTATTACTCGCAATTGCAACTTTATATCACGCAATTCTGACTTTATTACTCGCAATTGCAACTTTAAATCACGCAATTCTGACTTTATTACACAATTCTATATTATAATACGCAATTGCGACTTTATATCATGCAATTCTGACTTTATATCACGCAATTCTGACTTTATTACTCGCAATTGCAACTTTATATCACGCAATTCTGACTTTATTACTCGCAACTGCAACTTTATATCACGCAATTCTGACTTTATTACTCGCAACTGCAACTTTATATCACGCAATTCTGACTTTATTACTCGCAATTGCAACTTTATATCACGCAATTCTGACTTTATTACTCGCAATTGCAACTTTATATCACGCAATTCTGACTTTATAACACACAATTGCGACTTTATTTCACGCATTTCTGACTTTATAACACGCAATTGCGACTTTATATCACGTAAGTCTGACTTTATTACACACAATTGTGACTTTATATTACGCAATTGACTTCATAATATACAATTGCGACTTTATATCATGCAATTCTGACTTTATTACTCGCAATTGCAACTTTATATCACGCAATTCTGACTTTATTACTCGCAATTGCAACTTTATATCACACAATTCTGACTTTATAACACGCAATTGCGACTTTACATCATGCAATTCTGAATTTATAACATACAATTGCGACTTTATATCACGAAATTCTGAATTTATAACGCAATTGCGACTTTATATCATGCAAGTCTGACTTTATAACACATAATTCCAACTTTATATCGTGCAATTCTGACTATAAATCACACAATTCTGACTTTATAACACAATTGCGACTTTATATCACGCAATTGCTACTTTATATCACGCAATTCTGACTTTATAACGCGCAATTGCGACTTTATATCATGCAATTCTGACTTTATTACTCGCAATTGCAACTTTATATCACGCAATTCTGACTATATTACTCGCAATTGCGACTTTATATCACAAAATTCTGAATTTATAACGCAATTGCGACTTTATATCATGCAATTCTGACTTTATATCAGCAATTCTGACTTTATAACACATAATTCCAACTTTATATCATGCAAATCTGACTTTATAACACATAATTCCAACTTAATATCATGCAATTCTGACTATAAATCACACAATTGCGACTATATCACGAACTCTTACTTTATATCATGCATTTCTGACTTTATATCACGCAATTCTTACTTTATAACACGCAATTGCGACTTTATATCACGCAATTATGACTCTAAAATGCAATTGTGACTTTATAACGCAATTGTGACTTTATAACGCAATTGTGACTTTATAACGCGCAATTGCGACTTTATAACATGCAATTCTGACTTTATTACTCGCAATTGCAACTTTATATCATGCAATTCTGACTATATTACTCGCAATTGTGACTTTACATCACGAAATTCTGAATTTATAACACAATTGCGACTTTATATCATGCAATTCTGACTTTATATCAGCAATTCTGACTTTATAACACATAATTCCAACTTTATATCATGTAAATCTGACTTTATAACACATAATTCCAACTTAATATCGTGCAATTCTGACTATAAATCACACAATTGCGACTATATCACAAACTCTTACTTTACATCATGCATTTCTGACTTTATATCACGCAATTCTTCCTTTATAACACGCAATTGCGACTTTATATCACGCAATTCTGACTCTAAAATGCAATTCTGACTTTATAACGCAATTGCAACTTTATATCATGCAATTCTGACTTTATAACACGCAATTGTGACTTTACATCATGCAATTCTGACTTTATAACATGCAATTGCAACTTTATATCATGCAATTCTGACTTTATAACACGTATTTCTGACTATAACACGCAATTCTGACTTTATAACACGCAAGTGCAACTTTATATCACGCAATTGCAACTTTATATCACGCAATTCTGACTTTATATCACACTATTCTGACTATAACACGCAATTCTGACTTTATTACACGCAAGTGCAACTTTATACAGTATCACGCAATTGGGACTTTATATCATGCAATTCTGACTTAATATCACGCAATTTTTACTTTTTGACACACAATTGCGACATTATATCACGCAATTCTGACTTTATAACATGCAATTGCAACTTTATATCACGCAATTGTGACTTTATAACACACAATTCTGACTGTAAAATGCAATTCTGAATTTATAACACATTTACGACTTTATATCTCAAAATTCTGACTTTATAACAGACAATTGCGACTTTATATCATGAAATTCTGAATTTATAACGCAATTGGGACTTTATAATAAGCAAGACTTTATATCAGAAGACTTTATAAAACACAATTACGACTTTATATTATGGAATTCTGACTTTATAACACACAATTGCGACTTTATATTACGCAATTGACTTCATCACAGGCAATTGCGACTTTATATCATGCAATTCTGACTTTATAACTCACAATTGCTATTATATCACGCAATTCTGACTTTATAACTCGCAATTGCAACTTTATATCACGCAATTCTGACTTTATTACTCGCAATTGCAACTTTATATCACGCAATTCTGACTTTATTACTCGCAATTGCAACTTTATATCACGCAATTCTGACTTTATTACACAATTCTAATATTATAATACGCAATTGTGACTTTATATCATGCAATTCTGACTTTATATCACGCAATTCTGACTTTATTACTCGCAATTGCAACTTTATATCACGCAATTCTGACTTTATTACTCGCAACTGCAACTTTATATCACGCAATTCTGACTTTATTACTCGCAATTGCAACTTTATATCACGTAATTCTGACTTTATTACTCGCAATTGCAACTTTATATCACGCAATTCTGACTTTATTACTCGCAATTGCAACTTTATATCACGAAATTCTGACTTTATTACACAATTCTAACATTATAATACGCAATTGCGACTTCATATCACGAAATTCTGAATTTATAACGCAATTGCGACTTTGTATTATGCAATTCTGACTTTATAACACACAATTGCGACTTTATATTACACAATTGACTTCATCACAGGCAATTGCGACTTTATATCACGCAATTCTGATTTTATATCACGCAATTCTGACTTTATTACTCGCAATTCTGACTCTAAAATGCAATTCTGACTTTATATCATGCAATTCTGACTTTATATCACGCAATTCTGACAATAACACGCAATTCTGACTTTATAACACGCAATTGCAACTTTATATCACGCAATTGCGACTTTATATCATGCAATTCTGACTTTATAACACGCAATTGCGACTTTATATCATGCAATTCTGACTTTATAACACGCAATTGCGACTTTATATCACGCAATTCGGACAATAACACGCAATTCTGACTTTATAACACGCAATTGCAACTTTTTAACACACAATTGCGACTTTATATCATGCAATTCTGACTATAACGTGCAATTCTGACTTTATAACATGCATTTGCAACTTTATAACACAATTCTGACTCTAAAATGCAATTCTGACTTTATATCATGCAATTCTGACTTTATATCATGCAATTATGACTCTAAAATGCGATTCTGACTTTATAACAAAATTACAACTTAATTTCATGTAATTTTGACTTTATAACACGCAATTCTGACTATAACTCGCAATTCTGACTCCATAAAACGCAATTGTGACTTTATATAACGCAATTCTGACTTAATATCACGCAATTGCGACTTTATATCACGCAATTCTGACTTACACGCAATTCTGACTAATACGCAATTCTGACTTACACGCAATTCTGACTAACACGCAATTCTGACTTTATATAATGCAATTCTGAATTTATATCACGCAATTCTGGCTATAACACGCAATTCTGACTTTATAATACGCATTTGCGACTATATAACGCGATTTTGATTTTATATCACGCAATTGCGACTTTATATAACGCAATTCTGACTTAATATCACGCAATTCTGACTATAACACGCAATTCTGACTTTATAACACGCATGTGCGACTATATAACGCAATTTTGATTTTACATCACGCAGTTCTGACTTTATAACTCGCAACTGCGACTATATCACCAAATAGACTTTAGAAACATGCAAATGCGACTTTATACGACGCAATTGCGAGTTTATAACTCACAAATCTGACTTTATAACACACAATTGCGACTTTATATCACACATTTTGACTTTATAACTCACATTTGCGACTTTATATCACGCAATTCTAACTATAACACGCAATTCTGACTTTATAACACGTAATTGCGACTTTATATTGCAATTCTGATTTTATATCACGCAATTGACTTTATAAGACGCAATTGCGAGTTTATATCTCACAATTCTGACTTTATAACACACTTTATATCACAAATTTTTACTTTATAACTCACAATTGCAACTTTTTTATCACACAATTCTGATAAAAAGTCAGATTTGTCCGATGTAAACTCGCAATTTTGAGAAAAAAATCTGAATTGTGAGATAAAAAGTCACAATTACCTTTTTTATTTTTCATTCTGTGGCAGAAACAATAATATCCTAATATATCCATAATATAATAATATAATAATAATATCCTAATATAAACATTCAAAATTCTATTTCAATCAAGCTTTCATTCCACTTACAGTAATGTGTAAACTCGGATGTGTGCAAACTAATCAAACATTTGAATGATGCCATTGATTGAAAGCCTGTTGTTCTATCATGATCAAATGCACCATGCAAACAGAAAAAAGAAGCACCTTTTCATAGGGTGTGTGTGTGCGTGTGTGTGTGTGTGTGTGTGCGTGTGTGTGTGTGTCCTCACCGTCAGTGTGCACTCCAACAATGAGGTAGTCTCCCATAGCCTTGGCTTGTCGAAGTTGGTTGGAATGACCATAATGGACCATGTCATAGCTAAGAAGAAGAGAAGATGAATGAAGACAGATGTTAATATCTATCTATCTATCTATCTATCTATCTATCTATCTATCTATCTATCTATCTATCTATCTATCTATCTATCTATCTATCTATCTATCTATCTATCTATCTATCTCACAAACAGCATTACCAGCTTCACTTATTACTAACCAGACTGACTTTATTTCTGTCAGACGTGTACAGAAGTTCTTATTGAGAATTAACAGATGTTACAATTAATTCAAAGTACAAGTTTTTTTGCTTTGTGACAAACTCATTGTCATATACTGTTTCTTTACTTTTTTATCGTGCTTTTGTTTTTTAGTCATTTTCTCATCATAAATGAAATAGAGTAATTAAAAAACACTATAAAGAACCATAATTTCACCATAATATGATTTTGGAGTGAAATATGTGCTAAACATGTTTCTTGTGATGAATAAAAAAAAAAATTTATTTACTTATTTATCTTTATTTGACCAGGAGAAAATACTCACTGAGATTAAAATCTCTTTTACAGGCCAAGTTTGCATACAATTTATATATCATACAATACAATCCGACAAGCTTCATGTTTTAGCTTCGTCTCAGTCTGAAGAAGTAAAAGTCCGAGGTTGTGCTTATTTGAAGGAGGTTTAACCAAGCTCAGTTCTGGCAGAGGGCACACACACACATTGTAACTCGATTGAGAACATAATGAGTAATTGCCAGGTGATTTCTGTTGAATAAAACAACAAAGATAAGAGGGCAGATAACAGATATAGCTTTATATATCAGCAAATACCACTGCATTTTTACTTCATATATACAACGAAGGCCATTTATTGCCTCCATCAACCCTTTTGTATAGATCACAATGGTGTGTTGAAAATGTACAATACATCTCAGAGTACCATGGTACAAAGCATCCAGAGAGGCAAGAAGATAAGATAATGCTGATACACTACATCCCCATAATCAATAACTGGTATATATATATATATATATATATATATATATATAAAAAAAGTAGCAGACACTAAAGTTTCTTCCTCACATTGAATGAGAAGCATGACTTATTTCTAAACTAAAATCCTAACTTTTTCTTGAGTTTTTGCCTCAAATAGTTACAGTTTTTCTCAGTCGCTTTGGTGCATTTCTCACATCACTATTTACATTTGCACAACAGTTAATGCAGTTCTCAAAACAATTAGTGCAAACTGCAAAACCTAATTGATAACCTGCAAAAGCGTGTCACTTGCTCAAAATGGATTGCTCATTCCTCAAAAGCAAGTATTCATGTCAATGAAAGTGTCAGTGTCATCAAGATGAAAAGTCTTAACACCATTGCTTATGAACAAGATAGTCAAATGGCTTAGTCATGTTTTCATTATGACAGTTTACTCTGTAAATGTTTTCCAATGCAAAAAAAAGTCAAATATTGGTGACACTACCTGAAAATGCTCAAGACGGCACTATATACAAATGGCACAGCCATTTGAAAAATACAGTAAAGTTACACATTACTGTATTTAGTGAGGTAACTGAGTACAAGACACTGAATGTTTCACATTTTTACTGCATATGCTCTTTGCAATTCTAATTTGTTCACAGCATTGTGCAAAAGAAAAAATACACCCTTATTTACAACAAACCTTTGGGAAGAGCTGTGCACAACTGTAAACAATATTGCAGTACATATTGGAACTGAACATACAACATACATAGTACTGTAATCATTCATGCACATCCAGATGTTCCTCTCTGTCTGGCCACATAATTTCATCATCACAGCGAATATCATCTCTTGCAATGCAATCCAAAACAACAGCATGCTTGCTCAGATGGTCTCCATTTAGACCCCTCTCATTCTCAGGGATTACGTCCCTGTAAAGAGTGTCTAACAAAGTCAGCAGATGTTGTGTGTTGTATGGAGCAAGACGGGGGATATGCCATTTATACACACCTGTTCTCCCGACGAAATGTTTGAATAATTGAATTTACAGTGGTTCTCCCAACATTTGGCCTCAGCCGTTGTGAGGCCGTGATTGACAACATGATCCACAATTGTAGCCCTGATTTCGTCAGGGATCCGCCTATGTACAGATGGTACTCAACCAGAATGAGACTTTTACCACCGCCGTTCCCGCGGCGGTAAAATTGCGGGGGTGTATTTGCTGCCTTTGACCGCTAAGAGGCGCTACAATCGCAGACTTTGAAAAGTGTCAGTTTATTCTCTCTATTGCGTAATCTGCCGCCGCGCTGCGGCTCATTGAGAGTGTTTGAAATGTGGTAAAACAGATCAATTCAAGTTAAACATTTAGTTAAATGAATTCATATAATCACAAGACTGAAATTAAATGTAGGCCTAATACATTTAATAAATAATGAAAACATTTCAACACAAAACATTGCAATAGAAAAATATTAGGCTACATCAATGAGGCTTTGCAAGAGCAACGTCTTATCAGCGGACCGACAGTAGCGCAGTGGACAACGCAACAGCATGAGCTTCACGGAGCTTCAAGCGATGAGAACGAATCTCACTAGCTTTGGCTGACAGCGTTAAATATTTTACCATTCTTGATGCTTAGATAGTAACTGTTTATTGAAGTCAACGTTTTGTTTAATTATCAATGGCACATTACAACATAAATTTGCTAGATTCCAGTAGAGCCGCTGCACAGACGACAAAACTGATGAAGGAAGATTATCAGCCGATCGCGTCAGAAAATGAAAATGACGAAGCTATCTTTAATCTGCTAAAATATTGTTTTGTGAATCATTCACGAAATTGAGATGACTGACAATTGATACCCGCCATAGCAAAGGAAGAAATTTTTAAAAACAGATCCTGGACATTTCAAGGTTTAAATAAGTGTCGGGGGCAGTTTATTTATTTAAAACAGGGTTGCATCGAGTTAGAGTTTATTAAGTAAGAAACAGAATCTTATTCTTGCGACATTTTAAATCTGTATTGCCAAATAAATTGCAGCTAAATAAACAATTAAAACAGTAAGCTAGTCTACAAAACGAAAATAGTTCAAAGCAACATAAATTAAGATTTTCTTTGCTTCTCTCTCGCGCTGGAACTCTTTTATTTTAGTTGATTTAGTCTCCCTACACTGCGCGCGCCGGGTCTCTCTCGACATTAAACAAGATTTCAGGGTAAAACCCCATTATACAGCTGATAATAGGCTACTGATGTCGCTGTGTGTCATCCATACAAATCACGAAAAAAAAAAACTGTAACAAATGATTGAGTCTTGCTTCAAACAGAATGCCTGGTTGAATTCACCGTACAATAAAACGAGGTGGATCGCGAATAAGCGCTCTGTATCTGCTGCTTATCGCATTCGTTTAGTTGGCAAGAACGCGTTTCGTCGATAGTTCATGTTTAGATAATGCCAGATTGTTGACAAACACACTGCTCAAACATGTTAAAATTCTACAAAACCAGTTGAAACAAATGGATTGAACACTTCAACTGAAAGTGTGTGTGAAACCTCTTTAAATACAATACATAAAACTACAATATTGATAATTTAAGGGCCTACATTTGGAAACATCGAGAGATTTATCTTTAAAAGTATTTTGCCTTTGCCTGGTCATCAGGCTCACTCTGCATATGAAAGACAGAAATTAACACCTCCTGAACCCCCAACCCCCCACAGGCGATCTGAGTCTGAGACCGACTTAAAACAAAGAGAAGTGGCAATTCACACTAGACATAGCATTAGGCTAGTAAAGTGTTGATAATGAAATAATTAAATTATTTAGGCTATGTAGGCTTATGTTTCTGTCATAAAAGTTTATTAATAAACATTTAATTATTTCAATAATTGAAGAAATAAAACACTACCTCGGTTTGGGCCAGCTTTTTCCAAGCAAACCTAAATACAAACGCATGTTCATTTGTTCAAACGCATGTTCATTTGTTCATGTTCATTTGTTCAAACGCATGTTCATTTGTTGTCATGAATACAATGTTCAACTCAATGTTAAATTCCACGGGGATCTTTGGATCCTTACAACCAGGGTGCGCGATTTGCGAATTATTATTATTTTATATATATATATAAATCTCGAACCAGTGCTTGCTGCTGCTAAACTAAATAACATTTATATAATAATTATGAACTTAAATGATAATATCGCAACATTTCGACAAATAAATTATCTGATCTATTTTTACAATTTAATTCAGGGTGATTTAGCCTAGAGACTACATTTAATTATAGCGATATTTTCACCCTTGTCCGTTCATCATTGGGAAGCGCTCACAGCTAGTTTGAGTAGATCCTGCACCTCTCGGTTTCATACGGACCTAATCAGATAACATTTATTAAATATAGGTAGACATAGCCGATTTCGTATCGTGACTGAGCGGAGGCAAGTGGCTTTCGGTTCATTTTTGTGACGCGCAGTTCCTGGAGACAGAGACGACAGATCTACGGAGTAGCCTAAAGGGCCTAAGTTATTATAGCTGTCTGTTATGAGAAAAATAAATCCAAATGAACGCGCAGCCGCGTCACTAATTCAACATGCCAGAATAAAACCCGACTTTAGAACAATGGATAGCGCCACTCGGCGTGGTGTGCCAAAATACTTAATTATAAACTTAAATATTTCATTCAAAATAATCTCAAAAAGCTTTGTGACATTTTGAAAGCCGTGCATGCATTAAGGCCACTGGAACCATGAACGTAACTGAAACTGGTTCTGATTTTATTGTTTGTCGTTTAAACGTGCCTGTTGCATATCTTTACATTATATATTTTAAATGGTCTATTGGTGAAGTAATTTATAGCATTGGTTACTGTGGAGGGAGGGGGGATTAAAATAATTCAGCAGAAGCAGGGATGTTTAGACCAGAAGGAAATCCGTACCTTGCTTAAAACCATGTTTTACAAACTCTTTATTAGAACCAAAAAAAAAAAGGCAATCCTGTATAAAAAAAAATGTTTTGTTTGTTTGATTGTGTGCATTAATAACAGGCTATGACATGCATTAATAGTCTAATATAAAATGTACAATAATCTTAGTTAGTACGGGATTCGAACCCGTGTCATCCAAATGACCGATACGTCAGTTCTACCACTCAGCCATGAATGTACTCTTTTAGAAATGCCCTGTTTATCCACTCTTCTCCAGAGAAGCGCTCATCATTCGTCTTATTCCTCAATAGAGTAGTAAACAAATAATTGTCACGGGACGGGGGAATCAAAGACGGCAGGCAGAGTTGAAGGATCCAAATGCAGGGAGATTTTAATGAAAATAAACAATCATAACTTACTTGAAAAACTAAATAACACTGAGAAAAACAAGGAAACCACGGGGAACTGGAGACACCTGCATGACATGAAACAACGACCGACAGAGAACCAGAGAAAACAAGGGCTATTTAAACAAAGGGGTAAACGAGCTTAACGAGGGAAAATGATACACCTGGAGCAGACTAATGAAAATGTAAAAGACTACAAAACTACAACCTAACCACAGGAAACAGGACACAGGAAAGACTACAGAAACTAGACAAAGAAACTACAACATAAAAGTCCCACAGAGCACAAGACACAGAAGCAGATCTGACATTACCCCCCCTCAAAGGAGTGGCTTCCAGACGCTCCACAACCAGTCTTGGAGGGAGGTGAAGCGGAGGAGGAACCGGGGGAGGGATGGCGGGTCAGGAACGCAGAGTGGAAGCAGGGTGGAGACGGCCCCATCGGGCGGCCAGGGCGGAGACGACCCCTCGGGCGGCCAGGGCGGAGACGACCCCTCGGGCGGCCAGGGCGGAGACGACCCCTCGGGCGGCCAGGGCGGAGACGACCCCTCGGGCGGCCACGGCGGAGACGACCAGGGCGAAGACGACAGTCCATCGGGCGGCCAGGGCGGAGACTTTCCCTCGGGCGGCCAGGGTGGTGAAGACCCCTCGGGGGGCCCACGGCGGAGACGACCAGGGCGAAGACGACAGTCCATCGGGCGGCCAGGGCGGAGACTTTCCCTCGGGCGGCCAGGGTGGTGAAGACCCCTCGAGGGGGCCCACGGCGGAGACGACCAGGGCGAAGACGACAGTCCATCGGGCGGCCAGGGCGGAGACTTTCCCTCGGGCGGCCAGGGCGGTGAAGACCCCTCGGGCGGCCACGGCGGAGACGACCACTCGGGCACTGGAACGGGCACCACCGGCTCAGGCACTGGAACGGGCACCACCGGCTCAGGCACTGGAACGGGCACCACCGGCTCAGGCACTGGAACGGGCACCACCGGCTCTGGATCAGCTGTGCAGGCGACCGGCTCTGGATCAGCTGTGCAGGCGACCGGCTCTGGATCAGCTGTGCAGGCGACCGGCTCTGGATCAGCTGTGCAGGCGACCGGCTCTGGATCAGCTGTGCAGGCGACCGGCTCTGGATCAGCTGTGCAGGCGACCGGCTCTGGATCAGCTGTGCAGGCGACCGGCTCTGGATCAGCTGTGCAGGCGACCGGCTCTGGATCAGCTGTGCAGGCGACCGGCTCTGGATCAGCTGTGCAGGCGACCGGCTCTGGATCAGCTGTGCAGGCGACCGGCTCTGGATCAGCTGTGCAGGCGACCGGCTCTGGATCAGCTGTGCAGGCGACCGGCTCTGGATCAGCTGTGCAGGCGACCGGCTCTGGATCGGCTGACGTGACGTGCACGGGCTCTGGATCGGCAGACGTGACGTGCACGGGCTCTGGATCGGCAGACGTGACGTGCACGGGCTCTGGATCGGCAGACGTGACGTGCACGGGCTCTGGATCGGCAGACGTGACGTGCACGGGCTCTGGATCGGCAGACGTGACGTGCACGGGCTCTGGATCGGCAGACGTGACGTGCACGGGCTCTGGATCGGCAGACGTGACGTGCACGGGCTCTGGATCGGCAGACGTGACGTGCACGGGCTCAGGATCGGCAGACGTGACGTGCACGGGCTCTGGATCAGCAGACGTGACGTGCACGGGCTCTGGATCGGCAGACGTGACGTGCACGGGCTCTGGATCCGCAGACGTGACGTGCACGGGCTCTGGATCCGCAGACGTGACGTGAACGGTCTCTGGATCCGCAGACGTGACGAAGAGAACGGTCTCAGACTCTGGAACGCCGGCGGCCACCCTGTCTGAAACCCCCAGACTTGACCCCACCGCAGAGAAGCCAGCTGCTCGCACCGAACAAAGTGCAGTGTCTTCCAGGCTCAACGCCAGTCTCAAATACCCATGGACCACCCTAATGTCCTCACTGTCCATAATCATGGCTACTGGGAACTCTGACTTGGTGGCCATGACAGCTGGAAGTTCTGGCCTGGCTGCCATGACAGGACGAGATTCTGGGGTGAGCTCTGCTGTGGGAATGTTGTGTCCCTCCTCCGTGACTCCCACAGTAAGTGCAGAGCCGCTCAACTGCAGTGCAAGATAGATGTAATACTCCAGTGTCCAGTTAAGATCCCAAAATGGCATGAGTGAGCTGAGCGGTTCAGACAGCCCTCCCCGAAAGAATATCATGAGGCATTCCTTGCTCATGTTGCTCAAATTAGCCAACTCAATAAAATCCAGAGCATAATCCTCAACACAGCGATCTCCTTGACGGAGACGCGTAATTCTCCCTGCTGGATCCATTATGGTCGGTCGTTCTGTCACGGGACGGGGGAATCAAAGACGGCAGGCAGAGTTGAAGGATCCAAATGCAGGGAGATTTTAATGAAAATAAACAATCATAACTTACTTGAAAAACTAAATAACACTGAGAAAAACAAGGAAACCACGGGGAACTGGAGACACCTGCATGACATGAAACAACGACCGACAGAGAACCAGAGAAAACAAGGGCTATTTAAACAAAGGGGTAAACGAGCTTAACGAGGGAAAATGATACACCTGGAGCAGACTAATGAAAATGTAAAAGACTACAAAACTACAACCTAACCACAGGAAACAGGACACAGGAAAGACTACAGAAACTAGACAAAGAAACTACAACATAAAAGTCCCACAGAGCACAAGACACAGAAGCAGATCTGACAATAATCAGCTTTTTTGCACCTAATTTATTTTTGTTCGTTATTTTTGTTAATATTATTATTTTATCACGCTAGCTCCCAACGGGTAATAGGCTTATGTCGCCCACCGACGTCTAGGCTACAATATGAAATAAAGGCTATATTGTTCTCGTCTCTATTTTTAAATTATGATTCTATTTTTCTGTCCAAAACAATGTTCTATAGTAGCCTATTTCATCTGTTAATTGACATTAACCCCGCTTACATTTCAAAATACGGCAATAGCTGCTGTTTTGCACAATGTCCCTCTGCGCCACCTGGCGGTCATTTCGCGAATGACTTTGAAATGCGACTGGATTTTTTTTACCGCGGGTAGTTTTGCCGCGGTGCCTGTCGCGGCGGTAATAGGCATTCTGGTTGAGTACCATCTGTACTTGGCCTCTTCTTCCCCTTCCCCGTCCTGCACCCTCACCCGCACCCGCACCCGCACCCGCACCCTCACCCTCACCCTCACCCGCACCCGCACCCGCACCCTCACCCTCACCCTCACCCTCACCCTCACCCTCACCCTCACCCTCACCCCTCTTCCACGAGGCTGGCCTTCCATTTCTGTGTCACAGTATTGTAGTAATGGTACACACTATGTCCTGCTTGGTTCATATGCTTGTAAAGTGGGGGTTTATGGGATTCAGCTCTGACAGTGATTGTAGAGAAGTGGCTTATCATTGGTTGCAACTAGTAATGCTTCACACACCCCTTCGCATCAGTGAAAGTTGAGATTCACCTAAGATAAATTGTTCAATTTAGGAGACATTTTCAGTAAAAAAAGATTAAATGTTTTTTTGTAAAATTTGCTTGACAGATTTTGACAACTAGTTCAACATTTTTGTATGTAATGACACAAGCAATGAAAGGAGGACTATTAGTTTTATATGGAATGACTATTCAGCATTCACAAGTATAGTTAATTTTGACTGACATGACATAAGCAAATGATAATGTTAGAAAACAGCAGAGAGTTGTATGAAAGCAATTGATGCATGTCCAAAAGCATTTGCAATTTTTTCGATGGAATGAGAAACTGCTACTATGATGTGCACAAATGACTAAATGTTGTGGAGGTTGAACTAACTGTTGTGCAAATGTAAATAGTGATGTGAGAAATGCACCAAAGCGACTGAGAAAAACTGTAATATGCGAACTAAACCATGATGTGTTATCGATAACAATCCCAAGGTTTTTGTACCCGATACTGCCCAGTCAACACGTGAGATCATGTGATGATCACAGTTACATCGCACCATACTGTGATACTCATTGTGAATGCTAAATGTTGAGCAGGTTGAGAGGAGGCGGTACAAATATCGGTCATTCTACTTCCTGTTTCTCAACACTATCACAGTGACATCACAGTGGTGTCACATGATGAGCTCACAATATTTGTAATTGCACTGTGATTATATAGTATGAGATCCAGCAGTGTGATGATAATTTTGAAGGATTTTGTATGTATAATAATGTATAATAAGACAAGCATTTGAACTATTGTGGCATTCAGACACAAAAGAGATATCAAGACTCAGCGTATGAATCTCAACAATGGTGACGAACGATCAAAAGCTTCATGCTGCAGTGCATGCTGGGTATCCAGTCTTTGTGCACTTTGACCACATTAAGGCCATCTATCTATCTATTGTAGCTCACTGTGAACTCAGATTGTGATCATCTCACGAGTACTGCTCATGGTGAGATCACTGTGAGATCTGGGTTATATTTATATGGACTTATTATATTCTGTGCTTTGACTATTTATTATTTTGATGCCATTTAGGTCATATGATGTGCATTGAAAGTGAAGTAAAATAAGATGTTGATGTCAACGGCTAGCCCACGTTGGCCTGGCTCTGCTGTATCTTCAGGATCACAGCTGGCTGTGAGCATGAAACATTAACTACCGAACGGGTTTGTGTTTTCCGGCACCCAAACTGCACCTGAGCTCTGCGTGTTAGACTCCGGAGATGCCATCACACGCAGCACAGCGAGAAAGCACTATGAATTTGATGTTTTTTTTACAGTATTATAGTAATGGGAGTCTAATGAGGATCATAAAGTGCAACAATCAGATTACAGTAATGTAGGGGGGAACTGTCTTATAATGTATCGGCCTCATTTTGAGATTCTCATGTGCTGATGAAAGATTTAGTGACTGATTGACCCAGCGTCAGCTGATCAGACCTGCATGGCATATGTGGTTAATGCACACCACGACATGTTGGGTTATTCTTCAGAGGTTAACACAGCTGTTAAAAGACACACCAGGCTGCCCTTCGTTTTACCGTAATCACATAACATGCTATTTATAGTTGTGTTCCTGAAGGCTTTCTCAATGTCTTTGTGCTGACTAAGTGCTGACCATTGCTCAACACGGCTTAATGTGTTCTTGAGCGTCAAACATTACGTGATGTGCTCTCTGTACTGGTCACGCTATGGCAGGGAGGGGTTACATTACTATGAATGAGTTCAGTGTAGACATTCAGGGTTGGTGATGCACTTTTTTGTATTGTAAAAAGCGCTTTATAAATATAATGTGACTTGACTTGCTCACAACATTTATCTAGTGAAAGACGAGAAGTTAAAAGAGAAGATTACAAGTTAAAATGCATGGTTACGATTGCATTTTTATATAAAATTTGCTTTTGTGAACACTATTGGGTTTAGGCTTTAGTGTACCTTATTTTAAATGGAGCATTAAGATTAGCGCCACTCACTGGACATTTCAGCTCAGAACTCAGCATTTATAATTGGACTCACATGTGAGAATTCAGAGTACATTTTTAAAAAATGCTCGCAGCCAGGGTGCGATTTGTGAAAAAAACAGAGGGGGGGATGTTTTGAAACATTTTTATTCATAAAAATAAATCATGCAACATGAACTATCTGCATTTGTAAATCTGCATTTGCAGGAAATGTAAAATCTTTTTTCTTATTAACTCCTGAAGCAGCCTAACGCAATATTTTTACTCTAATAGCTTATCTTTCCCCACAATCTTTCCACAGAACTGTGATCATGAAATAACGTTAACTTTACATCGTGATGCTGAGCTACAGTGAAATGATAGAAAAGACAGATGCATTATCTGTGTTAGCAATTCGCCTCATTCGCGTGAACTGGACGCGCGAATGAGGCTATAAGCACAGCCCCGCGCTAAACGCCTCATTCGCACCACAGGACCTCTAGCCGTGCGTTAACGCGTCTTTACATTGACTTAACATTGAAATCACTCGCGCCAGACGCTCAAGAGTGAGTGAGTAATCATTTTAAAATAAAATTTACTTTAATCAAACCACGGATCCGTGATAAGTTTTGTGATATGTCTCGCCACTAGTGTAGTAGCACTATGATCACTTTGAGGGGGGAATACATTTATCCCCACCGGGGATACAAATAATTAAGCAGAGGCAGGGATACATTGAACAGAAAGGGGGCAATCCCACGCATCCCCCCGGCAAATCGCACCCTGCTCGCAACGTTTATTTCTTCTTAGACAAATTTGTTGGGGTTGGAGTTAGACATCATATGTGACCCTGGATCACAGAACCAGTCTGGAGCCGCACGGGTATATCTGTGGCAATAGCCAACTATACATTGTATGGGTCAAAATGATACATTTTCCTTTTATGCCAAAAATCATTAGGATATTAAGTATCATGTTCCATGAAGATATTTAGTAAATTTCCTGCCGTAAATATATAAAACATGTATTTTTGTGAGTGAATGCAGCACAATCGTGAACATAAATGGACATGAGGTATAAATCTCAATAATAATAAAAAAGACCCATGAGACTGGTTTTGTGGTCCAAGGTCACATGTTTTAGAATGTGTGTACACATCTATTGTAGAGAGTGGATTAACTTGGCATCAAAAATCTCCTGGTATATGATCACTTAAACTGCAGATCTAAGAACAAACTCTTAGTACAACTCTACACTGAAAGGGCAAAGAAGGAGGCCAGGACTAATCTTGCAGATAGTTATCGCTCTCTCTTTAGTCAGTTTGAGTCCTTGAAATCAGGTATAATCCCTCTAGCGAATAAAAATGTGTTTAAGACGTCTTTTATTCCAAACGCTATTCAAATTCTCAACTCCCAATGGACCCAGAGGTGTGTTTATTAGGCAGTTTAACCAACTCTAGCCTTATGAAGCTTACTGAAATGTTGTTGTAATAGCTAAAAAATGCATTGCTTTGAGATGGAAAGCAGACACTGAAGTGCCAGTTGGATTATGGTTGTCGGAGATTTGCTGCTGTACAGAAGATCACATATTCAATATTTTATAAAATCTGGAAACCCTTTTCGAATTATGTAAATATAGTGCCACATGACTTGATTTGATAAAGGTGATTTTCTGTTTTACATTATCTCCATTTTCCTTTCTGTTGTTGTTTTTTGACGTTGCCTCATTTGTGTCATTATCATTATCGATCACTTGCGGAGTTGAGTTTTTCAAATACAATAACAAACATCAGACAAGATGTTTGTTATTGTTATTGTATTTGAAAAACTCAACTCCGCAAGTGATCGATAAATGACAGTGGTATGAAAACTGTATTTTTATGTAATGTGAATCTGTCTGTGTTTTTGTCCTGGGTTTTCATCTTCGTTTTGTTTTTTACTATATTACTGCCTGTATTATTTTATAACCTGCTGAGCCAAAGACAATTTTCCACCTTGGTGGACAATAAAGAAATACAATACAATACAGTAGTTTTACTTAAATGCTAGATTAAAAAAAAAATGGTTATCATAACAGAAAAAACGTGTGATTTGCCATACACAGCACTTTCTTCATCAGAGCATAAGCAATACTCGTGCGCTCATCTCCTGATTGATCAGTCTGTCAGTCGTGTAGTTTGGTGACTCTGTGTTACTCCTTCCGTCGGCCAGTTACTCCATCGGATCCCTTTCCTCGCCTGAACACCCGGATATCGAGACATCGAGACTGTCCGTCTCAGTGTTGACCCCTGGCCTCGTCTCGGGTTCTGGCTCTCAGATTTCTCTGAGGATACGATCTCCATTCTCCAGGCTTCAACACGAACCTTAGAGAAGATCTGCTCCCAGATTTAACCAAGCTGGTGTATGCCAACGCTATCTCACGACCAATGCGTATGAATGATTAAAAGGTGGCTAATTCGTACGACCTCACTCATACGAATTCGTACGATTTGTCTGGACCCACATGATTGGGTAGGTTTAGGGGCGGAGTCAGGGGTAGCTCATTATGCGAATTAGCCACCTCGTAAAACTCGTACGTAATGCCATAAGATCGGGTTGTAAAGTGACAGAAGCTTGTTCTGTGCCTAAAAGTCAAATGTGGGCCACTTACTTCAACCTGGCTTGTTGTCTGTCCTGACATTTCTGGACGATCTGAATATAAAAATATTTATCAAGCTTCTTAAAGTGCCATTTTTAGTCTTCAGTGCTGAGAATTCATGAAATGTACTCCTACTTTCAAACTTAAGTATAAAAGCAAGTTATCAAATGGCTTAAAGCAAAGAATCACACTTTACGACAGATCGAGAGGTCTCTCAAGACTGTGTTTGTTCTTTAAACGGTCTCGTTTGGACATCATCTTTCTCAGCACTGGTTCATGTTGGGCTGAACCTTTTATAACATGTTTCTGCTGTTCGACTCAGTCAGCAAAACTAGCTCTTCTTTCTCCCGCCGGTTCGGGAATCCATGTTGTCTGATTATATCATCAAATCTAGCTTAGCCGGTCAGTTAACAGCACACCGGTTTAACATTAAATGGTGTAAAACGTGTTTATCTTTCATTTTCCATTATGTATTCTCTTGAAAATGAGTCAAATGTGTGTTGAATGTAAACTCCTCTTAGGAATGACACCATTCAATGTGAAGTTATCTGTGAATATTAAGGAAATCTATTCAGTGATTGGTCCATGCCTGTCGTCATCCAGAATCCCGTTTGTGGCACAGCAAAGTGTTGTGAATCATCTCTAGGACTGACACTTAAGATTT
This sequence comes from Phoxinus dragarum, assembly GCA_033366665.1. Classification (NCBI taxonomy): domain Eukaryota; kingdom Metazoa; phylum Chordata; class Actinopteri; order Cypriniformes; family Leuciscidae; genus Phoxinus; species Phoxinus dragarum. Next base: position 109,470 of record JARPMJ010001665.1, on the reverse strand, counting down.
AGTCCCAGAATTCACTTAAATCACGACTGAGATGCTTGATAACTAACTTTTAACTTTTAAGATTTTTTTTACTCTTAAGTCAATTCTTAGCAGTGTTCTTGTGAGTAATTCTCAGAGGCTCGATAAATACGGGCGCTGATCTATCATATCAAACAAGTTCCCGTGGTCGAATCTGAGTAATAATGGTGTAAACCGTCAGAATTATTTGCACTTGCTGTAAAAACCTAATTCGCTCTTTGAAGGAGGCACTTCTTCTCTATTCTCTAACTTGCTGCCATAAAACCGGAGTGTCCTGAAAGCAAAGTGACAGAAGCCCCAGCGAGCAATTTTGCGTTTAAAAGACTTCTAATAGCCGTCCAAAAACACAGCCCAGACTAAAACAAGGCAAAATTTGGGCTGTTTTATTGATTAAATTTTATTGATGTCTAACCATAGCCCAAGATTAGACTAGTCATCAATTAGATTAAATGAAACCAAACACCTTGTAGTCACTGTTGACTTTGCTTACATGATGGAATATCACACATCTCGCAAGTTATTTTGGTAATAACCAAATTCGAGGTTATTTTGGCTAGATGTGTTTCTCATAGCCAGACTATATCGGGTCTCTATATAGGGTCTCTATCGGGTCTCTAGACGGTGAAATGACTAAGCACTACAAGGCTGCAGGTGTGTCGAGGAAAGAGACCTCAGTCTTTGTGAATACTTCAACAGTTTTCTGCTAGCACATCACAGAACACATCTAACAGAAAGCTCTTCTCCGTCTCTCGGATATCTGAGGTTCAGCCACAGATGTTTCTCATCACCATTAATTAACTAAGAACAGCGAGACTTCAGATTTCAATAGCAGTCTTCATGAGCTGCATCTCGAAAATCAAATATATGCTATATTAACAAAAGTTAGTTATGTGGGTTATTTATTGTTGGGATATTAAGTTATAACCATTAGTTAAAGGATTAGTTCACTTCTGAATTGAAATGTCCTGATCATTTACTCTCCGCCACGTCACCCAAGATGTTCATATCTTTCTTTCTTTAGTCAGAAAGAAATGAAGGTTTGTGAGGAACACACTCCAGATGTTCTCCATATAGTGACTTCAATTGTCCAGCGGGTCGAAGGTCCAGATGTGAGTTTCAGCTTCAAATTCTCCACACGATCCAGCCGAGGAATAAGAGTCTCATCTAGACAAACCAGCCGCCATTTTATAAAATATAAAATAAACGTTTATACACTTTTAACCACAAAAGCACGTCTTGGACGATTTGACCATTGAAGTCATTATATGGAGAACATCTGGAGTGTGTTCCTCAAAAACCTTAATTTCTGTTCGACTGGACTGGAGAGAGAAACACATGAACTTCCTGGATGACGTGGCGGAGAGTAAATGATCAGGAGATATTAATTCTGAAGTGAACTAATCCTTTAATCTCAATACACTCTACATTGGTTTGCATTGAATAGATGCAGTGATTTTTTCAGCTACGCACCAGAATGGCGGCGTTTAAAAATTACATATTGTACACAAAATTGAAGTCTGTATACCAGAGGAACCGGTATACTGCAAGTCACTTATATAGCATTTATACAACGCTTTTAACAATATAGTGTTTCAAAGCAGCTTTACAGTGATAATAGGAGATTACAGTAACAGATTGTTTGGCTTTACAGCAGCTCTAGAATAAAGTTATTGTCCAGATAAAGTTAGATTTGATTGATTCACTTCCATCGCAACGATCATTGTCCATGACACCGTTTTAACTGACAACTTTTAATGTGTTTTGGCCGTTTATTTACACGACAGCAGTGTTTGGGGCTCGAGAACGCAAACTTTGGATTTCCGTGTAAACTTAAAAAACGTGAATCCGTGAAAATGGCGATACCGACCAGCACATATCTGTGCCTTTCAGGACTTCAACTTGATATATGCCTGCATGTCCACCATTGGCACATGTTATAGGCGTTCAGGACTTTAGGACCTCCATGATGAGGCCATGAAGGAGATAGGAGCTTTGGAACACCGTTGCTGAACTAATCCTGTAATGGTGGTCAGAGATAGCTAGAGAAAAAAGACTGTTTCCAGGACCATGAGATCTCTGGTGTTGATCCTGGAAAAGTGAGGTGGACCCGTGCTAAAGCCGGCCAGAAAGAGTTCCTCCATGTTAAACTGAGAATCTCTGGAGAACACTCACTCCTCAGAGCCTCGAGCTCAACAGCGGATCCCCTGGACCCTGAGCGATCGCAGAACACACGAGGGACGGACAGGCTTCTTCTTTCCTCTGAAGGTCTCGAGTGAAGCCTTTCATTTTTACTCACTCATCACATGTGTGCAGTTTAACAAGCGTTACGCACAGCTTGAGCTTGACCACACACTCAATGCATTTACCATGAGGGGCTTTGCTCACGGGGACATGGGGGAACACGCTTTCGAATCCCATTTTTGTGCATATCCGATTGGAATCCGATGAAAAATGACATGAAATGCGATTTTGAGCCACATTCATAAGCGGTTTAAATCCTGCATTTCTGTAAATCCGTCTCAGTCTGACCGCTCTGATCGGATTTCACATGGTTTATGTCACTTTCTCACGCCTATAAAATGTAAACATCACATGTTGTTAAAGGAAACATGCTTTAAAGCCCCCTGAAATCAAAATGTACGTTTTTTTTTAGCTTTTAGTATGAGTGTATGTTTGCCTTAAGGTTATGAACAAGCTGTGCACCAAAACAATGACAAAATTCACATTTAGGAGATACAAAACTTGCATTCAAAACACTAAAATGGATCAGGGATTTTAATGACATCAACGCAGACTTCAGTTTGTCATCACATCTTCTGTCCAATCAAATGCTCTCTAGAATCTGAAGCTCCGCCCCCTCTGCTATAAACACCAGCTGGCCGAAGCGAGCGTCGACACACACAGTAATATGGGTGGGAGTGTGTGTTCGGTTGCTCAAACGCTCGAGTTTTATCCCGTTCTCCAACCGTACGTTGGTTAAGAATGAAACGGCTAGAATTTATTCACGTCTACTATTGAGTCCAGCGTATCATCAGCGCTCGGATTCACGTCCATGTGCGACTCGCAGTCTGTGAGGGAAACTAAACGCTATTGGCTGTTTGAAAAGGGGGAGGAGCCATTCAATAAGTCCCGCCTTTCAGTGTGAATTATGTCAACGCCTCAAACAAAGCTGCGCAATCCAAGACACTTAAAAATGATAGGTCACCCAAAAATTTATTTTGTTTTGTTTTTCCAAACCTGTATAATTGAACACAAAAGAAGATATTGTGAAGAATGTGGGAAACTGAACCGTTCTGTTGCACCATTGACATCCATTGTATTTTATTTTACTACTATGGAAGTTAAAGAGGCCTGGTTACAAACTTTCTTCAAAATATTTTCCTTATTTGAGGCAATGAATGGTGATTTCATACGGCTTCACACATCGTCACCTGAAGGTGCTTCAGTCACTGACGCAGCGCCAGAGAAACAGCATCACGAGGCAAATCTCTCTCTGACTTTCTCCTATTATGCAGTGCAGGGATTTATGGGAAAAACAGTCAGGTGTGGGGGGGCGGGGGGTCTGTGTTTACACTGCCTCTCATTGGTGGTTCATTCACTGTCTAATATTCTGGCATCCCAAACATTCGGCAACATTCGGGGGTAAAAACACATCGCACGGGCAGACAGAAATGGCTGGAATTCTGGAAGAGAAAGGCTCAATAATCCTGTCCATCATGCATTGCACATGAATCCAGACACCTCTTCCCAGCCACACACACTCTCACGCTTCAATCAATCTGCTTTTAGACGGAAATAATATCCTAATATCTCAACTTAGACACCCAAACCAAAAAGCATGTTAGATAGCGAGCTTATTACTCCATGTAGAACAAGTAAATCACATGTGTTACTGTGAGAAATGGCTAGTGTGCTAAACTTATCCAACATATAATATCTTCAATATAATCATCACTATTGTTTTTTGCTGTTATTGTATAAAGCAGTTATTGTTATTAAAACAAATATGCAAAAGTTACTCTTACTGTATTGATTTCAGAGCAGAGAAATCTCCATAAAGTCAGCAGAGATTTAGTTCATTAAATCAAAAGTCATGTGAAGACTCCCAATATCATGTTGAATTGGACAGGTATACACCTTAATAGCATTTGTCTTATATATACAGATATATATTAGGGATGCACGATATATCGGCCACCATGTCAGTATCGGCCGATATATGTTCATTTTTAATGTTATTATTATCGGCCCAATAAGAAAATGTGTCCGATATATTAAAGCCGACAAATAATGTATTATTTTCTTTCAGCTGAGACTCTTCAGATGCGCACTATTCAACATGATGCTTTTGAATAGCTTGAAATATGATTGAAATCACTTCAAAAAAGGAAAATACAGTAAAGTGTCATATCGGCTGCATAAAATTATCATGAGAACATTATAATTGTGTGTTATTGACATGGATTTGAATGGTCAGACTTTTGTTTTTGTAATCAGGCTCTCAAAAATTATATTAAATTTGGATTTAGATTTAAGCCAATATATCGGTTATCATCTTTCAAATATAAAGAATTAAAATGGTCATGTCAGTGCATCCCTAATATATATATATATATATATATATATATATATATATATATATATATATATAGTATGATTATTTATTAGTATGATTAAATATCCATAGTTATTTTTCTATTAGTAGATGAAATGTTAGTAGTAGTGGTGGTAGTGATATAAATGGAAACAGTAAAAAGTTCTACACTTTATATTGGATGTGTTGCAGTGGCTGTCAGATCTACAGTCCGGTCACATTCTCTTATTTCAGTGACCAGAGTCGTGTGCTCTGGTGTTTCTCCTGCAGAATCAGATTTATATGCCAGTACATCAGACACATATGCCAGAATATCGCAGTATCTCACTCACCATCCATCGCACCAGACGCGCACCGCGCGCCTCCTCTTCTCCGGACTGATCACATGATGCCCGTTCTTCATCATCTCATAAAACCCCGTTCGCAAGCACTAATCAACGGCTAAACACGGATAATACACTCGATAGGTATTCAGTGTGTGTCACAGGACTGGGAAGCCTCCAGGATAGCCGGCTTCTGCATGAAACGACGGTGACGCGGTACTGAGGGACAACGCCTCCTCCAGCGGCCAGCAGAATTACGCATCGCACTACCGCGAAGGCTTCATGAATATTAGCCATGTGAGATGACGTTTGCATTAATTAATATGCTGAAGAGGCGTTGGCGAATGAACGAATCCTGCTAGTCATGGCGTGGCTCGTGAATATTAATGTGTAACGCCAGCACGAGCACATGTATATTCATGTACTTCGCCTTTGCTATAGTAGGGTTTGAGAGTTCTCTCCTTGGGAAGTGGCGTCATATGGCACGGACTCGTACGATAAGCGACATTATACTCTCTTACATAATCCCAGCTCTCGTGTCATGTGACCAGTTGAAATCCACACTAGCGGACTGCACGCGTCTCGTTTACCAAGCAGGATGATGAACGTGCACGAGTCGAGTTAACAATTATGATGACGCGAGCCCTACTGTTTTTCAATAATAATGATTTTATTATTATTTAATGTTCGTGCACCTTTGTTGGCCTTAACATGCTCAAAAGCTCTTGCAAATGTGCACACTGCTTCTAAACTGTGTTGGTGTTGTTTACATCACCAACATCACCACATTTTAAAGGTGTTGTATGTAAGTTTTTGACTGTACTAAAGTAGGCTATTAAAATACCATAATATGTTTGCAGATATTTAGGAAACATGCTGAGTTAACACTTCTACAGCCAGTTATTTTACTTTGAAATGTGCATTCTGTGTTGGAATGTGTGTTTTTGCTTTGATCTGTGTGACTCCGCCCACTGCCAGTTCAGCCAATAGTATTTAGCCACCACAGGTTGCCGGTTGGTGGAAAAAACAGCAAATTGTTGCCATGGAAGCCAGCGAACGAACTGGGTCAGAGATCGCAGATTCTAACCGACCTATAAAGCTTCCGCACCCATCTAAAAAACTAATATTAGCATATTAAAAACGTGATATCAAGTCAATAAATCAACTCATCAACTTACAGTGTGCAAGTCTCCTCACATTCCATTGTAAATTGCGTGTCCTCAATCTGGCAACCCTCGTTATCGAGTCTGAGGAGGCGGGGAACAACTCTCTGGAATTGTGAATTTGGACTGCAGTACCCATTTAAGCCTCTAGTTGTACTACACCTTTCAATTTTTAAATTTCAACTGGTTGAATGAAAAGTTTTCTTAAAATGCCTTCTGAAAATCTGAATAATTTGTTATAAATAATTATTCACGATATTTTGAAGTTCCCACGATAACATCATGTGCATTATCGTGATGTATACCGTACTTCCCTACTATATACTGTATTAGCTGAAAAACAGTATGTAACAAAAAGAAGTATGTCTGAATTCACTCAAAAGAGTAGGAAAAAGCCCCCGGATTCTGACGTGTGGATCTGATGGACACTTTACTATCCCATGAGGCAACAGGAGAGGATTTGGGAACGTCAGTGAAGCGACACAACTGACGCTGGTAGATCATGTGATAAGGGCAACATGGCAAATGTAGTACGTCCAGATTACATTCATACTACACACATTCACTCTTTTAGCAGTTGTGGAGTAATTACTTATTTTAAATAAGTATCTACTCAAGAAAGTATGCTTTTTAGTAAGCATAGACCTCATCGTGCTGAACAACTTCCGCACTTTTATAGTCATAAGCTCCGCCCCCAACAGGAAATCAGCTATTATGGGTTGTTTGAAAAACGCATGCTCTGGAATTTGATATTCTCCTGCTAGGGAATTCATCCGATCGCCACCAAACTCGGCCAGCATGAAGCCAAGACAATGAGAATGCTAAAATGCTCACGGATGTTTGATATCTCAAACCGTTTGGCCGTGGGAAACGAATTCATGGCGAGGAAAGGGAAACAGGAAGTGTGTTACAACTTCTGCAGCATTGATGATTTTGATAAAACTGCAGCTGTGTGTTCGTTGTAAGACGCGATCACATTGATATGACTATTGTGAGTCAAAGTTATAGCGCCACCAACTGGCAACAGGAAGTGTGTAATTTTTTTAATGCTTTGAAATCGTCCTCTTTCAAACATCGTCATAATAATGTCAAGACATGGCAGATGTAGACCTGTGAAAGGTTTCTTGATATCTTTAATACTGTTGCCATGGCAATGCATTAGACTTTAATATTCTTTTTGGGTGACTCTTAGCATGCTTCAAATTGCATGAAACTCGACACACACACACACACGCACACACACACACACACACACACACACACACACACACACACACACACACACACACACGCATGCACACACACACACACACACACGCACACACACACACACACACAAGCTGGACAGCTTTCTGATTTACAGTCATTAGCTCCAACCAACAGGAGGTCAGATATTTCGGTTTGATTGTGGATTAAAAATCAAGCTTTGAATGTTTGACTATTCCTCTAAGAGGCTTCATTCTGCCAATACATGATGGCAATACATTGAATATGATAAATTATGAACAGATATTGGATATCTTCAACGGTGTTGCCATGGCGAGGTAAGAGTCTCATATCTTGTAAACAATAAATTATACACAATATATTTCATATGAAATAATACAAATATTAGCGGAAAACACATTTTATTCTATATTTTTCAATGAATGCAGCATTTGTACGTTACAAATTTGAATACTCTTGTTGAAAGAAATAAGTCAAATCAAATGTAGTATATAGGCCTATTTTTAAACAGAGTTGTGCAGTACCATCTCAAAGTGATTAAAACATATTCTATTGATCTAGCAAAGAGACTAGACATTATGCAAAATATTCTAGTTTGAGTTTGTAAATTAAAACAACAAAAACACTGCAACACAATAACTTCAGTGAACAATCATTAGCCAAAAGTTTACTAAAATGTTTTTATGTACATGATTTATACATATAAAACAGCACATTCAGTACACATTCAAACCCCAAAACAGCAAACAACAAAACTATTAACAGCGTATAAAATGCAATGAATGATACATAAATTAATAAATAAATAAGCAAACAATATAAATAAAGAAAAGAAAAAAAAAGAAAAAAAAATATTTCACTTCACCCCATCTCCTCTTTATTCCCGTTCCTTCTGAAGACTTTTCTATCAGAACTTTTGTCTTCTTGCTTTGAGATGCAAGTCCTCTATAATGATGTTTATTTAATGATATAATTATGGATGATGAATATTGATTTGGACAGGTTTGAGGAAACCCTTTACAATAAGGTTCATTAGTTAACAGTAGTTAATTACTAATTAGTAGTTAATTACATGAACTAATAATGAAATGAACTGCACTTATACAGCAATTATTAATCTCAGTTAATATTAATTTCAACATTTTATACATTATTAAAATCGAAGCTTGTGTTTGTCAACATTAGTTAATGCACTAAACAAAGATGAACAAACATGAACAGCTGGATTTTTATTAACTAACATTAAAGATGAACAAGTACAGTAAGAAATGTGTTGCTCATTGTTAGTTCATTTTAGTTAATTAGCTAATGTTAACTAATGAAACCTAACAGATTTGAAATCTGAATGATATTTACTCAGTTCTTGCGGCAGTTCTTCATCATTGGTTTCGTCTCTGACACTCTCAGTGTTAGTGTAAGTAGTGTATAGACTCAATGCTGTTGTCTCTACTCGTCTTCTTAGGATGGGAATCTCGTCTCACTCCATGACTTGAGATTGATCTGGACATTATAGACTCGTAACATCTTTAGTTGACTGGATCTTCGTAATGATTGTCCTGATGCTGGAAATGGAGATTCCCTAAGCTCTTTGGCTCTTTTCTTACAGCCAATTTCTATTATCATTATGATTTATTCATGTTTATTTTAATGAATTATGCATTTATTTATGTGTATTTAGCCTCTGCCACCCAGCACCACCTTATATCTTTTCTAATCTAATATCTAATATCTATCTCAACATGCACCAGCGCTACATTTTTCTAAATGTCATAATCATTTGTTAACAAACAAGTATTCATTGCTTCAATGAGCTCATTGTTTCTGCATTCAATTATTACATTGTTAAGCGGCAACCCCCCCCCCCCTTTAATAGACATAAAAATGCACATGCCGAACTTAAATGGTTGTAATTCAAGAAAGCTTTGGAATATAGATGTAAGATTGGTCTTGTTTTAAAGAAGACATTTGACAAATTAAGAAAGTTAAACAGAAAAAAAGTTATAGAAGTTTGAGTTTTTGAAAATGTACAATGTAATTTTTTTTTAATTATTTACATTTTATATAAAATATATATTTTCAAAACCTGGTGGACTCTAAAAATGCAAAAAAAAAAAAAAAAATCTTTCAGTGAGATTTAGTTTGGGCGCAGTACCACACTTCTCCACTAGTGGACATTACTGCCCATATAAGGGCGCCTCCATTTCCATATGTGGTTTGAGTCTGAACCATTATTTTTACAATTTTCATACAATTGATGAAGTAGACATCCTATTCAGAAGTAGTGTTGGAAGTTTGGCAGATTTTGAAATGAATTCAACCTCTAAGAAACAGAAGATCACGTATGTGCATTATAGCTCGCTGACACATCACTAATGCTGAATCTATTATTATTTCTTTATATTTAAATCATTTTCAGAGCTTTTTTCTAAAATAATTGAATGGATGCTATCTTTTGAACTCTTGGCATGAAAACAAACTGAGGTTTCTACCATTCTTTCATGATTTTTCATGTTCATCACTATTTCAAAATAAAGGTCTGAACACGCCTCATATTCTCATATTGAACATATTCTTGCTGCAAATTGATAAATTACGGCTCCTCTGTAATGTATTTTGAAAATCAGTCACCAAATATGTAAACTAGAGATTGTAAGCTTTTAAATGATATAGTTTGTCAAGATTAGTTTAGGTTTAGTATAGGATATTACTGTTTTAAATATGTAATGGCTGTGTATGCCAATATAAGGGGTTAAATTAGTAAATGTTTCGCTAACTGTGATTTGTATATGTACATTTTTGAAATACATAACTCAGACAGTTTCCTCTGATAACAGATCACTGTAAATAGTAATGTGGACTCGTGCACTTTCAGTAAAGCTGCTTTGAAACGATGTGTATTGTAAAAAGCGCTATACAAATAAACGTGATTGAATCTTGCATTTAACACTGCTGCTCATATTTGACCCGGGGTTAACAATTAACTCTGGGTTAACAATTAACCCTAGGTAAGTTGACATCTCTCATTGTATTCCTAAAACCCCACTCTAAAAAAAGCTGGGTTGTTTTAACCCAATTTTGGGTCAAATATGGACAAACTCAAACACTGGGTTAAAAATTTTATAAAAAATGTAACCCAATGGCTGGGTTTGTTCACATTTGACCCAAATTTGGGTTAAAACAACCCAGCAGTTTTTAGAGTGTTAACGTTATTATCTGTTACCCGTCAGTGTTGGTCGGCTCTCATTTTCTTCACGTGATCATGTTGAATCCGCATTTGGGTCGTGTGGTTGTGTGAACTGGTCTTTCACTCCAATTGGAATAGATATGGAAGTGTGTGTTATAAATTCATACATAAAAATTGGCATAATTGCAAAATTTGCAGCAAAGATTGGATGTTATTGCATGTAAATCTTATAAAGTCAGCATTGGCATTAAATTGTATTTCCGTTATTGGAAATCTCTTTCTATTTTGCATTGCCTTCTAGAGGGGGTGCGTATTAAATTGTAATTTTATTAGTTAGGGTTAAGGCATTGATTTATTTTTGAAGTTTTGGGGTTAATGTTTCTCACATTTTAAGGCAAAGTTCACCCAAAAATAATATTATGTAATTTGCTGATCATCATGTTGCCTCAGACCCGTGTGATTTCTGCTGTGGAAAACGAGAAGATAGAGAGTGACACCATTCACATCTGATCATAATCACACAATGATACACACAGCTCTCCCTTTCACAGCACTTATGGGCATGGACTTAATATATTCCTTGAACTTGTGCATAACAGGAAATAAAGTACTCACCCCCAAACAGTCGGTGCAACAAGTGTCCATACTGATACGCCATCCTTTGGCTGTGCAAAGAACTATGTACACAAAGTGAAAATGCATGAAAACTTCATTTCTGTGCAACAGAAGCTATGCAGATTACCTTTTTCTGTAAGGGGTGCTGTTTCTGCAGAGCTGAACCGCCTACTAGCAGCAGATATTATTGAAAGAGTGGATGCTTCGCCGTGGGTTTCGCCCATCGTAGTTACTCAAAAGAAATCTGGAGACATCAGAATGTGTGTGGATCTTAGGGAACGCAACAAGGCAATCGTTGTGGACAGCTACCCCATTCCACACATTGATGAACTCTTTTCACAGTTGAGAGGTGCTGTGATGTTTTCTACAATCGACCTAGCAAATGCTTACCATCAGGTACCACTACATGAGGACAGTAGGGACCTCACTGCTTTTATAACACATGAGGGTTTGTTTCGTTTCAAGCGAGTTTGCTACAGATTAGCATCAGCCCCAGCGGCATTTCAAAAACTGATGTCTACTATTCTCAAGGGTGTTACAGGCGTCCAGTGTTATCTGGATGACATAATTGTGTTTGGTGACTCTGTTACTAGCCATGATGCTCACCTAAAAATAGTGCTGCACAAACTACAAGAATCTGAATGAGAAGAAATGCACATTTCGCCAGGAGAAGCTCACATTTCTGGGACATACCATCTCCAAAGAGGGACTGCTGCCAGATCACAGCCACTTGGAAGCAAAACGCAATGCTCCACCACCTTCGGATGCGCCCACACTAAGATCATTTCTAGGCCTCACCGCTTGGTATGCTAAATTCATTCCTAACTATGCAGCTGTTGTTGAGCCTATGAGAGATGCCCTTAGAGGAAATTCACATTTTGCATGGACTAAGAAAGCACACGAAAGTTTCCAGGAAGTAAAAGAACTGATTACACAAAGCTCTGCATTGGCTTTATTTGATCCTGCTTTGCCCACAATGGTTACAACAGATGCCTCAGACTACGGCATAGGTGGCATCCTGACTCAGCTTCATCCAGATAAGTCAGAAAGGACCGTGGCTTTCGCATCCAGAACCTTGACATCGGCAGAAAGGAAATATTCTGTTGTTGAAAAAGAAGCCCTTGCTTGTGTCTGGGTCATTGAGCGTTGGAGAACATACCTGTGGGGCAAACACTTCAAATTAAGATCAGATCACCAAGCCCTAACTACACTTTTGACTACTAAAGGTATGGGACGAGCTGGACTGAGAGTAGCACGATGGTCTGCCAGACTGCTCTGCTTTAATTATACTATGCAGTACAGACGGGGTGTTGACAACCAGGTAGCGGATTGCCTTTCGCGTCTTCCATTGTCTAATGAAATTAATTCTGACTTTGATTCTGAACCTGAAACTGTTGCTGCTATCACTACACTCCTGTCAGCTGTTCCTGTGGCCGAGTTTGCTGCTGAAAGCTCCTCATGTCCTGAGCTTGCCAAACTTCGTCAATACATCGAGTATGGCTGGCCTGCTACATCCAAAGCCCTGCATCCTGACATGTCCAGGTACTTTCCAATACGAGACGAATTGTCTATTGTGCACTCGTATGTGCTAAGAGGACCACACAGACTGATTGTGCCGCTTAGTTTACATTCACGTTTAGTCACCCTCGCTCATGATGGCCATCAAGGCATTGTGAGAACCAAGCAACGGCTTAGGGAGCTATACTGGTGGCCTAAGATGGATTCGCAGGTACAGTCCACAATTGCAACCTGCGTCACCTGCCAACTCAATGATAAAACTGCTAGAACCACACATGCACCACTTACCCCAGTTGACTATCCAGTAGGTCCGTGGCAGAAAACTGGGCATCGACGTGGTGGGTCCTTTTGACATTGGCCCTGTTAGTTGTAGATACGCTATCACATTGATTGACTACCATTCAAAATGGCCAGAGGTAGCTTTTGCACCTCATGTGACTGCATCTACCATTAGCTGTTTTCTGAGGTCAGTGTTCAGCCAAAAAGGGAATCCTCTGGAGATTGTTTCTGACAATGGGCCTCAGTTCCTGTCAACGGAGTTCAAACTATTTCTACAAGAAAGAGATGTAAAGCACATTCGTACTTCTATATATCACCCGGAAGGAAATGGAGCTGTGGAGCGTTGGAATAAGGTACTGAAGGAGGCTATTCTGACTGCAGAAAGGGAGAGAGTCCCTTGGACATCGTTCATTGCGGATTTTCTGCAAACTTACCGAGCCACACCTCACGCCACGACAGGCATTTCTCCTTTTGAGCTGATGTTTGGAAGAAAAATGAGAACAAAATTGACAATTCTTCCAAAGTGCAATGTGAATCCTGCTGTAAAAAAGCTGAAAACAAAAGTGATGCGAAACCAGAGGAAAATGAAAGCATACCTGGATACAAAGCGCAAAGCAAAGATTCCGGGGCTCAAGGAAGGCGACTTTGTACGGGTGAGAAAACCTGTGCATGTGAGAAAAGGGAAGTCAAAATTCAGCAACCCTATGCAGATTGTTAGACGGAAGGGGACACATAGTTTTGAACTGAGTGATGGACGAACTTGGGACGTATCTCATTTGGCACCATTGCACACAGAATTTACTCAGGTTCCTGAACACTCTGAACAGTCAACTCCTACTGCGTCACCTGGAAGTGGTAACAACCAGTTGGAGGGACGTTGTAGAAGGAAGCCAGTATGGTTGAAAGACTATGTAACTTAAACTGCCATAGTAGGCAAAGAAGAAAGTAACGGGGAAAAGAAGAAAATAAAACCCCAGAAGTTTAGTTCAGGAAAGTTGTGGTTTGACCTGAAAAGGATGTTCATGTGACTATTCATGCTATATATGTTTGTCAAGAGACATTGTTCTGTGTTTTCTAATATAAGTAAAGAAATTCGGTAAGAAAACAAAACGACTGAATATATTGTTTAGCAATGTTCATTGTAACTGCAGATAGAAACAAATTAAGTCAGGGGAAGATGTTGTGTTCTCTTATTACGTTGCTAATTGATAAATGTCCACTAGATGGAGATATTGTTCTAGATATGAAAGTAGGAAGGTGAAGAGGAAGAGTGTGTTGTAAAAAGGATGGAAGAATGAAAAGTAAAGAGACCTGTTCGCTACTCGGTGTGCTCTCATTTATTTTCATGTGATTACACAACAATTGTGTGGTGTTAAAACTGCTAACAAAACCTTACAACATGCCAGCAACTCCATGTTAACAAGCAACAAACAACAGCAGACACTTAGTTGAGTCTGTCTATCTCAGTAAAAACCTTCAAACTTAAAGCTTTTAAAAAGGTATTTTAAAATTTCACATACTATTTGTTACGAATCTTCAAGTATTTTTATTCCTAAACAGCCAGAGAGATGCTTTATTTCTCCCTCAGCTGCTAAGTTATTAGATATGAAATGAAAATCTTTATTTCGATATATACATTTAAAAAAAATAAAACGCTTAAATAAAATTTCAACACAATCCTCAACCCGTTGGAATAGGGATAGGTATAGATGCTCTGGTTATTAAGTTGTACCCCTAATACTTACTAAAACTAAATCACAATCAAACAAGAAAAAAATCAGGCATACCATTTTAAATAACACAAAAATACTAAAACCAATTGACACCCTACTTTATCCAGCTATTCAGATAAGGAAGAATCAAACACAAACAAAAATCACGCAGCATTAACCACAGTCCCCACTTCTGTACTTTTCACAAATAAATATAGTGTAACTTTTTAAAAATTGCAGCATATTTACACTTTGTTTAATCGATTGAGACTATTCCACAAACGCACCCCACAATTCGAAATACAACTACGTTTGAGCATTGGATCTGTGACCAGTTGTATTTCCGGGCAGCTGTTTGTTTCCTGAAATAAGAAGAGATGAGGAAGAGTGAGTGTGTCCATTAGTTGTGCCGGTGTCTCCAGGCTGAGAGATCTGGGCCGAGCACCTGCAGAAGTGGGTGAGGATGACGAATGCTGTCCTACATCACCTCTCCCCTGCAACAGCCAAATTACTCACACGGGACGGAGAGCAGTCTGGGCTCTCCTCTGGAGGACAGCGCTCCTCTCCGTCTCAGTCGTGCAGATCGCTCAGCCTCGGTGATCTGTGGTCGCATGTGTGAGATGCCTCCCTCTTAAAGGGATAGTTCACCCAAAAATGAAAATTCGCCCATGATTTACTCACCCTCGAGCTATCCTAGGTGTATGTTACGTCCTTCTTTCAGACGAACACAATCTGAGTTATATTAAAAATGCCCTGGCATTTTGAATGGCTGTTTAGCTTTTGAAGTGCAGAAAAGTGCATCTATCCATCATAAAAGTACATCTATCTATCATAAAAGTACATCTATCTATCCATCATAAAAGTGCATCTATCCATCATAAAAGTACATCTATCTATCATAAAAGTACATCTATCTATCCATCATAAAAGTGCATCTGTCCATCATAAAAGTGCATCTATCTATCATAAAAGTACATCTATCTATCCATCATAAAAGTGCATCTATCATCATAAAAGTGCATCTGTCCATCATAAAAGTGCATCTATCCATCATAAAAGTGTCTATCCATCATAAAAGTGCATCTATCCATCATAAAAGTGCATCTATCTATCATAAAAGTGCATCTATCCATCATAAAAGTGCATCTGTCCATCATAAAAGTGCATCTGTCCATCATAAAAGTGCATCTGTCCATCATAAAAGTGCATCTATCTATCATAAAAGTGCATCTGTCCATCATAAAAGTGCATCTGTCCATCATAAAAGTGCATCTATCCATCATAAAAGTGTCTATCCATCATAAAAGTGCATCTATCCATCATAAAAGTGCATCTATCTATCATAAAAGTGCATCTATCCATCATAAAAGTGCATCTGTCCATCATAAAAGTGCATCTGTCCATCATAAAAGTGCATCTGTCCATCATAAAAGTGCATCTGTCCATCATAAAAGTGCATCTATCCATCATAAAAGTGCATCTATCCATCATAAAAGTCCATCTGTCCATCATAAAAGTCCATCTATCCATCATAAAAGTGCATCTGTCCATCATAAAAGTGCATCTATCCATCATAAAAGTGCATCTATCCATCATAAAAGTCCATCTATCCATCATAAAAGTAAATCTATCCATCATAAAAGTAAATCTATCCATCATAAAAGTAAATCTATATGGCTCCGGGGGGTTAATAAAGGCTTTTCTGAAGTGAAGCCATGCGTTTGTGTAAGAAAATTATCCATATTTAAAACTTTATAAAGAAAAATTCTAGCTTCCGGGTAGACGGCCATACACAATCTACTAACGCCTAAAGCGCAACTTGTGACATATCACTGAGCCACTAAGTCTGGAGAAGACAAGGGATCATGCCTCAGACTAAAAGGCTTCAGTCATTGGACAAAACGGCATCGTGCCTCAGACTGAAAAGCTTCAGGTCTCAGGAAAAACAATATCAGGTGCCAGGGCTCGTACAATTAGGGATCAGACGAAACAGCCTCAGATAAAAAGGCATCAGACAAAGGCATTGGGCAAAACGGACTCAGACATAAAGGCATCGGGCGAAACGGCATCAGACATAAAGGCATCGGGCGAAACGGCATCAGACATAAAGGCATCGGGCGAAACGGCATCAGACATAAAGGCATCGGGCGAAACGGCATCAGACAAAGGCATCGGGCGAAACGGCATCAGACATAAAGGCATCGGGCGAAACGGCATCAGACATAAAGGCATCGGGCGAAACGGCATCAGACATAAAGGCATCGGGCTAAATGGCATCAGACATAAAGGCATCGGGCGAAACGGCATCAGACATAAAGGCATCGGGCGAAACGGCATCAGACTTAAAGGCATCGGGCGAAACGGTCTCAGGTGGAGTTTGGAGGTTCGCATTGCCCCGCCCCATGTGACGCTACATGTACGCGGTTCATAGCTCGAAAGAATGCTTTCATTTCACGATAGTTTGTGAACAAACATACAAGTTACTAGCTAGCTAGTAGAAATATCTCATCTAACTTTTTAAACGTGCAAATAAAACTCGCGAAATTCATGTTCTCTTCACAAAGTAATTAGTGTTACATTTAATTAAAGCATATATGGCTATATATGTTAAATGTTAAAACATGCACTCGCGAAATGCATGTTCTGTTCTGTACTATAGCCTACAATGTAATTGTAATATTTAATTAAAGCATATATATATATATATATATATATATATATATATATATATATATAGCATATGCTTTAATAAAATGTTACACTAATTACGTTGTATACTGAAGAGAACATGCATTTCGCAAGTTTTATTTGCACGTTTAAAAAGTTAGATGAGATATTTCAACTAGCAAGCTTGTATGTTCGCAAACTATCGTGAAATGAAAGCATTCTTTCGAGCTATGAACCGCGTACATGTGGCGTCACATGGGGCGGGGCAATGCGAACCTCCAAACTCCACCTGAGACCGTTTCGCCCGATGCCTTTATGTCTGATGCCGTTTCGCCCGATGCCTTTATGTCTGATGCCGTTTCGCCCGATGCCTTTATGTCTGAGACCGTTTCGCCCGATGCCTTTATGTCTGATGCCGTTTCGCCCGATGCCTTTATGTCTGAAGCCGTTTCGCCCGATGCCTTTATGTCTGATGCCGTTTCGCCCGATGCCTTTATGTCTGAGTCCGTTTTGCCCAATGCCTTTATGTCTGATGCCGTTTTGCCCAATGCCTTTATGTCTGAGTCCGTTTTGCCCAATGCCTTTATGTCTGATGCCGTTTCGCCCGATGCCTTTATGTCTGATGCCGTTTCGCCCGATGCCTTTATGTCTGATGCCGTTTCGCCCGATGCCTTTATGTCTGAGTCCGTTTTGCCCAATGCCTTTGTCTGATGCTTTTTTATCTGAGGCTGTTTCGACTGATCCCTAATTGTACGAGCCCTGGCACCTGATATTGTTTTTCCTGAGACCTGAAGCTTTTCAGTCTGAGGCACGATGCCGTTTTGTCCAATGACTGAAGCCTTTTAGTCTGAGGCATGATCCCTTGTCTTCATATGGCTGAGGTCTGAGGATGTCCTAAAATGTACACCGTAGTCTTGACATGCATATAATCGAGCCATATTAATTTGGATAAGTACCTGAGCCTATTTTTATTGTGATTCAGTTTTTAGGCCAAGTTTAAAAGCTGAAAGGAAAAATGATGCTTCTAATGAGAAGGATGCTGAATTTTCTCCATTTGAAAGAGGCTTCGGGCCAGTGAGCGGCTTCTAAAGATAGAGGGAAAAATTGCCTTGTATGCTACCGACCCAAATTTAGGACAGACGCACCTCAACATCGCTCATGACTCCAATGTTTTACTCGCGTCACGCCAAAAATATGTTCTCAGAGGTTGCTTGAACTAGGTCAACTGACATCTTTTTCTGGATCACAGAGAGAGAAATTGTGCCATCTAAATGATAGCGGTCTCCTTAAACCAAGATGAACAGCAATAAGCCTCCCCGACGGTTTATTTGGGTCAATGACAATACCATGGAAAATAACCAAAAATAACTATACCATGGAAAATAACCAAAATGTTGTAATTGGATGAAATATAACCATACTTTTTCTTGAATTGGGTAACATATTTATCTAATGACTATTTAAGAGAAATTATGATTATACTGTTAATAAATATATTCCCTGAAATTCTGAATCTTTCTCAAAACATTTTTATTGGTCATATACAAAATAAAAGAAGCTGTAATTCAACAAACATACATTATATACAACAGTACATCAATAAATTA
Source organism: Phoxinus dragarum (assembly GCA_033366665.1). Lineage (NCBI taxonomy): Eukaryota > Metazoa > Chordata > Actinopteri > Cypriniformes > Leuciscidae > Phoxinus > Phoxinus dragarum. Next base: position 90,563 of record JARPMJ010001665.1, on the reverse strand, counting down.
GCCACATCTGAGAAATGGTTAACTGCATGGTTCAAATCCACAGTCATTAAATAGGAATACAGTGTTGTAATCTAGATTGCAAAAAAGTACAACAATTTAATCAATAAATAGTTACAATTTACCCAATGTGTTACTGTGTTTTATACAAAGCACTGCAATATATCTTATTACAACCCATTGAAAAAATAACCAAAACATATTCTATCAATGTTCACCAATCATAAACTCACATTTCATAGCTTTATTTGATGACTCACAAATCTAGTGTCAAATATAAAAACCTGTACAGTCACTTGCTTACCAAACAAATGCGATGAACTATTAGACTAAAGATTGAGAACATTGCCATTAATGTGCTGACTGAAAAACGTTGCTTTTTAATAGGATTCATTGATAATCCAAGACCCATTAAAACAATGGCAGGTCCTGTTGCATAGCCTAACATTAAATATAGTCCCACAAGAATAATATAATAGCAATGACAATAGCTCTGTCCCAAAACGTAGTGAGCTTGCATGTCACCTGCTCACACAGGCATCTTGTTACGGATTTGACACAAACGGTGCTTCTCACAGTAAGAGTCTCTGGTTACAACTGGTTCTGACATAGGGCCTTTCCCACTTTTCCATAGTTTTCCCATGTAAACACACTAGTTTGACCATTGCACCTGAGCGTCGATGCAAAAGAGCGAACCACGGTTTAACTCACGTTAAAACAAGTTTTAAAAAACACGTCTTGAGACCGTGTTTTTTCCAAATTCCATTGCCAACGTATTGCATTTTTCAAAGCATAAACGCATGCTTCGTGAATGGCACCTACACCGTTTCTACACCGGACAAAACACAACAAAATGCATTATAATCAGGGATGCTGTCTACACTGGATGCGACACAAAACAAATCCCAGATGCTCCGTTCAATTTCTGATGTACTTCACGCTACTTCTGACATAAGTTACACCATGTCTGGACGTGACAGTTCATCCGCAACAGCTTAATTCTGTCTAAACTGGATGTGACAAAGCGAATGTTGCAAATCCATTTGTTCTCAAGTCAGAAGTAGCTTGAGCACCATAGACTGTAAAAAATATGTATGTGTATATATGAGTGACATCACCTGTAGTGTTTCTAAAGAGCTTTTTTGAAGCCCAAAGTGGGCGGAGCCAGCCGTCGCCATCTTGGCAGCGCGTCACTCCCGGATAAACGACACTGGGCAGCGAGGCGGATTAGCTGAGGAGATGTGATGCTAACACACAGCAGACAAACGGCTAGAAGTGACATCAGCGGCAATCCACCTGTCACTCAAGTGGCCACGCCCTTAATTATGCAGAACTTTAAGGCTTAATATCATTTAAACTGATGAGTTATAAAAAAATTCACCCCCCTCACAGTTGTCATTAAGGGCAAAGTTAGCTATATAGACCAAAAATACTTTTTGCACCAGGCTGTAAACATGTTTTTTTCTGCTGTAAAGTTGAGCATTTTAACATGGGGAGTCTCTTTTTTGGAGCCTGTCTCTAGAGGCCAGTCGGTGAAATGCAGTTAAGTCACTTCTGTGTTGGATTCAAGAGAGAGAAGTTGCCGCTTTGTAAGCATGTGGAGTACGTCAGAAATGGAGTGAGGCATCAGTTTAGTCTGGGATCTGGCACATCTAGTGTAGACAGCATCACTGGTTATAATGGTTCTGTCTGCTGTTGTCTCGCATCTAGTGTAGACAGCATCACTCATTATAATGGTTCTGTCTGCTGTTGTCTCGCATCTAGTGTAGACAGCATCACTGGTTATAATGGTTCTGTCTGCTGTTGTCTAGCATCTAGTGTAGACAGCATCACTCATTATAATGGTTCTGTCTGCTGTTGTCTAGCATCTAGTGTAGACAGCATCACTCATTATGATGGTTCTGTCTGCTGTTGTCTCGCATCTAGTGTAGACAGCATCACTGATTGTAATGGTTCTGTCTGCTGTTGTCTCGCATCTAGTGTAGACAGCATCACTGATTATAATGGTTCTGTCTGCTGTTGTCTCGCATCTAGTGTAGACAGCATCACTGGTTATAATGGTTCTGTCTGCTGTTGTCTAGCATCTAGTGTAGACAGCATCACTGATTATAATGGTTCTGTCTGCTGTTGTCTCGCATCTAGTGTAGACAGCATCACTGGTTATAATGGTTCTGTCTGCTGTTGTCTCACATCTAGTGTAGACAAGCTGTTAGAGCCGGTTCAGGTGAACTCCTTTTAACTTGAGTACCACGGTCGCTGCAAAAGATGAGTGCAACGGACAAACACATCCGTCTAGCACAAGTTTACATGGAAAAACAATGGAAAAGTAGCGCAGTGGAATGGAAAAACTGGTTTTGTGTGAATGTTTAGTAGGCCCAAAATACTGGGTTGTACTGTTTTTTTGTTTTTTTTACCAACAGTTAGCTTTGTCCATATTTGACCCAAAGATGGGTTGAAACAACCCAACATTTTTTAGAGTGTATGTTTATCTATACTTTTCAATACTGAATAAAACAAAAGTATGCTTTAAGTGTGAATATGTCCACCATCTTTAACTCAGTTTTTCTGCATTCTGGGACTGGATATACTGCATTTGATCAAATCAGTTTGTCGTCGTTGCGTACCTCTTGAAACAGAGTCAGGAATGTGTCTACGGTGACACACGCTAGGGTTTGGAATAGAGCTAATAAACACTTACAGAACATTTACCTGTATCTCACTGAAATATCCTTCTCCTCAGCAGTCATTTTACAACAGTGCTAAAATACAAACTACCACAAACATAAAAAAAATCAATACTACAGTATATGTGCACATAAGTGTACAGTGTGGCACTTATCCAAGAACTACATTAAACACCACAGAGAAGTGCTGTGTGAAACAAGTGTGCTGAAAACCTCAAAAAAAGCTGCTTTTCAGAAAGAGAGGATGTGGCGAGTGCAATACGCGAGCACTGAACTCCTCAAACTGCTGAAGACGTTGTTTCCAGAACACTGGAATACTGACTGGTGTGGCCTTGAATCTGCGATGTGAGGTAAGAGGGCAGTGCATTCATGTCACAGTGAATCAGTTTCAATTGGGTTATTTTCACCTTAAAGCAATAGTTCATCCATAAACGAAAGCTGTCATACTTGCCCTTCTGTCGGTCATGAATGCAAAATAAGACGATCAAGATCAGGTGCCAGTTTCATAAACATAGACATTATGTTAAAACCAACTAGCATTTAGCCAAGAGGCAAGCAGTCTTACTCTTCAGAATAGGCCAATCTACTTTATGTAACTGACTTAAAGTTATGAACAATCACCAAAAATTAGGGATCATATCGGTATATGACAATATATGTAGATTTTTTATGTAATCGTTATCGGTCTGATATAAAAATTTGTCCGATATATTAAAGCCGAGAAATAATGTTTTATTTCCTTCTATTATTTCCTTCAGCTGAGACTCTTCAGATGCGCACTGTTCAACATGATGCTTTTTAATTGCTTGAAATATGATTATCAATCACACTTCACACTTCAAAAAAGGAAAATACAGTAAAGTGCAACAGTCTGTCCAACGCATTCTCATCCTAGGGCGTCATATACTGACACTTTTGACATTTCGTCTACATCCAACGCACATGGCACCCTTTAGCGTCAATATGACACGCACAGAGCTTTGTTCGGTTATGGTTGGGTTTAGGTCTGGGGTAGGGTTAGGGTTAGACCGCTAGGAGGCGCCTTCTGGCCCATATCTATCTGCGTCTCATATTGACGCTAAAGGGTGCCATGTGCGTTGGATGTAGACGATATGTCAAAAGCGTCAGTATATGATGCCTTGGGATGAGATCGGGCTGGTCTGTCATATCGGCTACATAAAATCATAATGAGAGCATTATAATTGTGTGTTTGGGACATGCATTTTAATGGTGAGACTTTTGTTTTTGTAATTGGACTCAAAAATTATATATATTTTTTATTTAGATTTATAGGCCAATATATCGGTTATCAGCTTTCAAATAAAGATTTATCGGAATCGGACAAAATTTTCATATCAATGCATCCCTACAAAAAAATGATGATTAACTTGTAAGACTAGTTTTATTTAGTTTAAAACTCTTTTAATCACCCTGAATCCTTCATTTTGCTTATTCAGATTATTACACGATTGCTTATTACTTAATATTCAACAATATTATTGATTTGACTGCACTGACACTACTGGATGAGTGATAATGTTTTCTACAGAGCTGCGTTTAACTAATTTCATTATCGATGAACTTTTTGAATTAAACTGAATCAACATTGAACTGATTTTAGCTGAATATTGTCTCTTTAGAGCTGCTTTACATTAGAATTGAATTCTGTTTGCATCATTGATCGTTATTTTCTCTGTAAAGCTGCTTTGAAACGATCGGTTTCTTATTTAAATTTCATCGTATAGCCTCAGATGACTTGGAATATAGAGGCACAAGTCATACACACTATACTTTCATCATAACTTCAAGTGATTGTTCCCTTTTTGGAGCTTGGTAGTAAAAACAAATCAGTCAGTTTGGATCAACATGACGTGTGTGTATGGCAGTTTTCATTTGCGGCTGAACGATCACTTTAACTCAACTGGAGTCAATGATCTGAACGTTCTCAGGTTTTTAACACTTTGCCTTCATCAGGGCTATAAATCAGGGCTATAAGTTGAAGAACTTCTGGTGCTTTTTGTGAGTATAAATCACACTAAACATTTGTCCTGAGAAAACAACAGGGAAGAGCATCTCAAAATAAGCCTGTTTCATTAGTGCATTTCCCTTAATAATTTCCCAATAATCATCTCTACAGAGAAATCTCATTTCAAACGCCTGGACATACAGTAGTCCTGCTCCGAGTCAACATCTGCCCATCAGATCCAGAACATGAGCAGGGTTGACGATCACATAACCGTATTATAGCTCTGTTCCAAACCCTAGTGAGGGAATGCCTTGCTTCAGATCTGAAACGCAGCCTTGAACTGATCTGTACTGAAGAGAAACAGAGCAAATTCAACAGAGTTCGACGTTAGCATGTTGCTAAGCTAACGCAACAATACTTCTAATAAGCTAAATAACAAAAAAAAATACCGTATAAAACTATCCAGACATTTCAGCAATTACAGTTACCATAATGTAAAAACTATTTCCTCTTTCCTTTTCAATCCCAATCAAATCAAAACTCCCAGTGGATAAAAGTCCTACTCTACTGTCATTTTTTCTTCTGTATTTTTCCCTAGACCAAGATGATGGGAAAGGCTCCGGCATCCCTGCGACCTTACATAGGACGAGCAATTTGTAGAATGGATAGATAGACTCTTTTATTCTTCAGTGAGCTTGTGAACCGTCCGTGGAGGATTTCGAAGAATTGGTGTTTTCATGTTGGGTGCGCGGAAACCAGACCGAAACCCATTATAACCGGTGATGCTGTCTACACCGGTGCGACAACACGTATGCCCCTTTCTATCCCAGCATCCGGTGTACACACAGTGTTAAAATGCTGGTCAGCTCACTAGGTTTTGGAACAGATCCACATCTTCATCACTTTGCAGAGGATTTCAACTTATCTCTTGCTATTCTTGTTCAAAAGTTGTCCGAAAACATGGATAAATTGTGTTTTTCCAAACCACCTGGGCTGGAAGAGAAGCACAATCTGGCTACGCACCGCTACGAAGCGTCACGCTGGGTGTGTTACAGTCGGCTGAAGGAAAGCTTGATCATTCAACAAGACCCAGATGTTCTGAGATATGGAAGGAGCCAATATGAACGTACACGGCCTATATTACGTTATAATATTCACTTAAAGAATACAGCAGGACACTTACACAGTGAACAACACTGTCACCTGACCACATACACACACAGCACGCCCCATTGCACGTGTCTATTTACTAGAAAAGCAATCAGACTTCAATAATAAGCCACTTTTGGTACAATTGCAAAATTGATATCAAACTATTTTTTTTCTTGTTCATATAAATAACAGTTTTTTTTTTTCTGTTTTCATTTTCCGGACAGAAAAACACATTTTTTTTTAGTTGAAGTAAGACATCAGAGACCATTGGCTAACGATTCAACAATAAAGCCTGTGTTAAGTTGCTTCTGGAAATTAAATGCGACCAGCCCATCCATACAAAGCACAGAACAACAAAACTACAGCTCTACGACTGAACGAAGCACTTCACCAACACGGTTCACCGACTAAACGCAAAGAAACGCCTCATCTTTGCCATCGTTTTTTAGGAAAGGCTTTTTCTCAAGAGTCATGTCTGCAAAAGATGAACGTCACCTGCCAGACAGTTCAACTGCTCTCCCATGCATAAAAACGGTAGTTTATTGCCTCTCCTGCTCATATTCCTCAGAATATAACTTGTAAACATCATTCCACTAATGGAATTGAACTCAACAGGAAAGAAATTTGATAACTGAAAATAATTGTTTCTTGCTTTGTGAATTACAAGATCCTTACTTCGTATATCATTTCTGATAGAACAGTGACTACTTTTAGCTTTTCCCATCAGTATATCAGTCAGTGGCCAATAACACGCACAGGCGACTCAAGTAGGAGCTAAAAGTGGACCCAAAAACTCAAAACTTAAACGTGCATGACTAACTTTCTTCCGAGGGAAAAGAAAAATGAGTTTCCGCAAATGTCCAGGCTCTTTTCCATTCACTCTAAAAACTGCTGGGTTGTTTCAACCCAATTTTGGGTCAAATATGGACAAACCCAGCCGTTGGGTTACATTTTTAAATTACATTTTTAACCCAACGTTTGGGTTTGTCCATATTTGACCCAAAATTGGGTTGAAACAACCCAGCATTTTTTAGAGTGTACGATGAAAGCATATAGTGACCAGACATAGCCCATGAAAGGATATGACTTTTGCATTACATCCATATGATATTTTCCCATCAGGAACACACCCAAATTCAACTGGTTATTTATTAAATATTAAGTTGATCAGTGTTTGCACATTAGAGGTCTTCACGGTCCACTTCCACTCGAAAACCAAAACTGTGACGGACTGATGTTAGTCTCCCCGGTCTCAGGTCATTTCAAATAAATGTGCTTTTATTAAATAGACTAACATTTTCAACGAATTCCCATTATTAGTTTTGTGCGCTTAACAATATTTTCTCATTTAAAAGATATACATATTAAAAAATTAGTAACACTTTACAAAAAGGTTCATTAGTTAATGTATCAACATGAACTAACCATGAGCAACACATTTGTTACTGTATTTGTTAATCTTTGTTAATGTTAGTTAATAGAAATACATCTGTTCATTGTTAGTTCATGTTAGTTCACAGTGTATTAACTAATGTGCACAAGATATTAATAAAGTATTAGTAAATGTTGAAATTAACATTAACAAAGATTAATAAATGCTGTATACGTTCATGTTAACTAATGTAGTTAACTAATGTTAACTAACGAACCTTATTGTAAAGTGTTACCAAAAAATGATATGAGAATGTTACTCAGTCAATCTGTTATTTGCTTGTTAATATTGTAATATTATGTGCAATAAGCGGGATATCCACTTGCTCACTCAAGCGATGAACAGTTGTCAGGTATTGATTACAAATAAACATCTAAATGCAGGTGATGCCAAACTAATCGCAAACAATTAAGCCATAAGTGTACAATTTCAGTTTTTCTTCAAAACAAAACAATGTGTAAAATCCCGTAAAAACACATTTTTGAAGTATGGCTAGATAATCTGGGAACATGGCTTACGTAAATGTTGCACAGATGGATTGGAGAATGAACTTCATCTACAAATAAAGAGATTTTAAGGGTTTCTTCATCTTCAGAGATGACAAAGTCAGTACAGGGATGCAAGCATGTGAAGCCGTGGGTCTAATATTATTGGGACTGACTTTCTTTTTCAAATGTACTTATGCATGTCGTGTTTGGGTAGCAACTAGGAAGTGATTCGGGTCGATCCATGCCGGGTACAGATCATGAATGAAAGACGGAGGCATTTATATAGCGCTTTACGATCATATCAGGGACGCGGGAAGATCTCTAATGCACATGTTCGGTGTGCCTAGATGCTCCTCGTCAGGTCTGAGGTCAGTTCTCGTGTGTCTTCAATCTGAAGAGTGACTTTCTGCTTGACCGTCTCTCTGGTCACTGTGTGCTTTCTCTGTATGGAAGAATAAACCAGCTCAAAAACTTCTCCTTGTGTGTTCTGTGGACCGAGTAACACGGATTTAGTACCAAACAACGGTCACTAAAATACAACTTTTAAACAAATTTTTGGGTTAAGCTCAAGTCTGTGTAATATTCTAATTAATGAAATATTCATACAAACTGAATCTCTAAAAAAACGATAAGTCCTTTATCTTTTTCTGAGAGATTTTAGTGTTGTCTGTTCACATTTGTAAGGTCAAAGAGAAGATTTCTGAATGTTTTAGCGCGAGTATCACTGATTAATCTGATTAATGAAATGTTCAAAATTTGACAAAACAAGGGTTGTGATTGACAGATTAATCTCTAAAAAGAAATATTATGTCTTTTATCTATTTCTGAGAGATTCTGTTCACACTGTTATGCTCAAAGAGAATATTTCTGGATGTTTTAGCGTGAGTATCAAATGTTGAGATTTTTTTTTGACAAAACAAGGGTTGTGATTGACAGATTCATCTCTAAATAGAAGTTGTTCTGGTCATGGAGTAGATTTGAGCATGAGTAAGCCTGTGCCTGAGGGAAGTGCTCTCCGGGTCATTACGAGCGCGCGTGTGTCTTGGACTTGACGATGGTGATGACGCTGGTGGTGGCCACTTTAGTGACGGGACCCCTGTGGGCCACAGTCCTGGCGAAGCTCTGCAGAGCCTCATACTTGGAGCGCAGCAGCTCCAGCTCCGCTTTAATGCTGGCGTTCTCCGAGACCAGCTTCTCCACCTCGTGCTGGAGCTCGATCTTCTGCTTCTCCAGCTCCTCCTTCTGCGTCACGCGCTTCACTCGGCAGCTGGCGGCGTAGCCTCGGTTCTTGAGCGTGCGCCGGCGCTGTTTCAACTGCTGGATTTCATCTTTGGTCAGACCGCGCAAGTGCTGGTTCAGCTCTCGCACAGACATGGACACCAGTTCGTCATCCGTAAGACTCGTGCCATTCTCCCCTGGCTCTCGCTTCACCTGCAGAGCAAGGCATTTAACATACAGACGGATTCAAAGCAGCTTTACAGCGATACGTCATTGAAGTAACAGAGATTGCGAAGTCACGTATAGTGGACTGTCTGTTGGAGGAGAATCATAATAAAGAGTTTGCAGATGTTAAGCACACTACTAATATTTTAACTTGGTAACTACATGTCTACTAACTCTCAATAGAGTATGAGTACTGTCGGCTTAAAGCTGCAGTCCACAGTTTTTCCTCTTTGTCGCCATCTCTGTTCGAAATCTGCAATTGCAGTTATTCGCGGAACTATTAACTTTACGTGGGTTGTGCCTACATTTAATGCCCTTCCGATATTTATCCTTATATGACGTAATGACGCAAAGACATGCTCGAATTTTCCGTGGAAATCCACCATTACCACTGGAATTAAGACACTACAGGTGAATAGGGTAAAATCTTTAACTGGCAGATATCACCATGAAACTTTCCCAGTTGATTACCTACATTAAGATGAGAACAAAATGTATTACAAGTTTTCTGTAATTTAATGTTGAAATATGCTAATTAGGTCATATCTATTTAAATATGTGCTAATTTTCATATATTTTACAAATTTAAATCTGAGTATTGGATAAAGCCAGGTTAAAATATTTTTTTTCATTGTTTTCACATATTAGATGGGAAACAATTACAGAGGGATTTATGGATATCTACTTTTGTTATCCTGTAAATCAGAATATACTGTCAAAATTTTTATTTTCGCCATGTTTTTTGGAATAAAATGTTATATAAATCAGGCTAGGAATAAATGATTTACAAATCCCTCAGTAAATGTCTTCATAATATAACTAGGCACAAGACTGGAAGGTTTGGTGTATATCAGTGCGACTGAAGTGGAGATTTCAGACTTGGAGAATGAGAGAAAAGTCATTTTGAGAAAACGGGCTTTAAAGATTTATCATCAGCCAATGAGATTGCGCATTTAGCACTTTTACTTTCACAATTGGTTGCTGATAAAAATGAAATGGCCATATTTGGATCCGACAGCATTGTACAGGAGAGAGAGAGAGATGTCCAGCGGTGAGTGTGATGACAGTGCAGACAGAGATCGCGGATCATGATGATTTATAACGCCAACTTTTGTTGAATTTAGGAGAAATCTACAGTTGCAAACAGACAAAGTTAGTAAAATAAAGACCTAAATGTGTGTTTCTGACTTTTTTTCACCACAAGTCTGAAAGAAGACATGTTATTGAAGACAAATATCCAAAAATCTCAAAATTATCCAGTGAAAAAAAAACTGTTTTCTGCCTGCCGTGTCTCGCCTTAATAACATTATTTCAAGCTCACCGTTTTGAATCGAGCTAAGGCAAGCAGAGAGGTTTGAACACTGGCTGGTTTTGTACTTGCTCAATTTATTTTTGATCATTTTTAACCATCAAAAAAGTTACGGACTGCAGCTTTAATATCTGCTAACTCTTTATTGTGAAGCTCCTCCAACAGACATTATACTGACTGTAAGTAACTTTGCAAGTACATGTCCACTTATTGTAACCCTAACCGTACCAGTCTACTAATACTCTACTAACACACTAATGAGAGTTACAGTAGTAGACATGTAGGAGCGACGCTACTTATAGTCAACAGAATGTGTGAAAGGGACCATCAAACTAAAGAGAATTATATTGAGGGATTGGAAAGCCATGCTCCCCATGCTTACTGTGATGGTCTCTGTCTTAAACCTTGAAAAAATAGGGTTTATTGAAGCAAAGTCTCGTATTAATTTCCCCAAGGTCTGGGGTCCCTTCCTCCAACATTTACATGACAGCAGAACTAAGATTTGAAAACTTCTATTAATATGATATTTGTGCTGATTTCGATCCCCCTCTTTACATGATTTACCTTTCTCCTTTATTTAGGCTCTTTTGTCATTTGTCATGTTGTCTGGCTCTTTTTTAAAGTTTTTTTTAGGGGGGAGGGTGGGGGATATGATTGTTTATGTTTGTTAACGTTTGTTGTTCTTACAAAACTAATAAAAACAATATTGAGAGATAAAACCCCATAGAAAAATCCGGGTTCTGCTGTCACACCTGATCTACACATGAACAATTGATGTTAAATTCATAATTTTCAAACACATTTTTAAAACAAAATTTGAATTTGTTAACCAACAATGAATAAAAGTTTGTATTAACTAATATTAACAAAGATTTATAATAAATGTTGTAATTTTTTTTTGCTAATTTTTAGTTCATGATTGCTTTGTTTCCTGTTACTAAAAGCAAATATGATTAAATTGTGATTTAATACTTTTCTTCTGCGGTCTTAAAGGGATAGTTCGGCCAAAAATTATATTAAACCCATGATTTCCTCACCCTCAAACCGTTCGAGATGCATATGTCAATCATTTTTCAGACGAACACATTTTCAGTTATTTTAGAAAATGTCTTAGATCTTTCAGATCTATGTCAAGAATGTCAAGTTATGGGGTCCGACTCCTTCAAGTCCCAAAAAAGTGCATGCATCCTTCACTAAAGTAATCCATCCAGCTCCAGGGGGATAAACGAAGGCCTTCTGAGGGTAATCCGTGCGGTTTTGTCGTAAAAATATACATATTTAAAACTTTATAAATGAAAATAACTGGCTTCCGGCCACGGTCGACGCGTGTTCACGGGAGATGGTTGCCGGCGTATGACGCGCCGTGACTTGGAACGAATGCGACAGCGCAGCCAGAGAGCAGAGCAAAACTACACTCAGGATTTCAGGATTTCAAAAACGTGTATTTAAAAGAAAATGTCGGAGGATTTTGATATTAGAGAAGAGGATATTGAGTTCTACGTTCTACGTCACGACGCTTCCTACGCTACGTCATACGGCAACCATCACCCGTGAACGGCCGTCGAGCGTTGCCGGAAGCCAGTTATTTTCATTTATAAAGTTTTAAATATGTATATTTTTATGACAAAAGCGCAAGGATTACCCTCAGAAGGCCTTGGTTTATCCCCCTGGAGCCGGATGGATTACTTTAATGAAGGATGCATGCTCATTTGTGGGACTTGAAGGAGTCGGACCCCATAACTTGACATTATAACCACTGAAAGATCTAAGACATTTTCTAAAATAACTGAAAATGTGTTCGTCTGAAAAATGATTGACATATGCATCTCGAACGGCTTGAGGGTGAGGAAATCATGGGTTTAACATCATTTTTGGCCGAACTATCCCTGTAAGCTTTGAACTGTGATTTGGAGACAAACATCATGTGAACGTACAGTACCTTGAGTGCTTTGTTTCCCTTGTTTGTAGTAGTCATACCACGAGAGCCGCTCTCCACTGCCCCGCTCGACAGGTCTGAGAACACACAGAGATACGGTCACACACACTTCTCAGCTCATCGGTCACACACACTTCTCAGATCATCGGTCACACACACTTCTCAGATCATCAAGCGCACAACTCTATACAAAAAGTTAATCGAAATACATGTAATGAATTGCTATGTTAATCTAGAATATGTTCATTTCAAATTAAGAGGTGTTCTACTTTATCTGATTTTTATTTTATTTGAGCGCACACACACACCTGAAACCCGCGCACATAAAGAGTCCTGAAATGAGTTCTGGCTGGTGGCTTATTGGGTTTGAACTGTCAAAATGCCCATCTTTGCGAGTATCCTCATAAACACAGTCGTTTATGTCTTATTAGAATATAAACGGCACATGAGTATCAGTATATTAGATCAGTGCATTCGGTCTTAAAGTGACAGCTTAATAAACCTGTTTGAGTCATTAATGTTCATCAAACAACAGGAGTGAGAAACTCTCTCACTGCTCTTGACGGATCACTTTTGTAACTTCATAAAAAAAAATTTTTTAGTGAAGACTATGCAGTTAGATTGCTTTATACAATTTAGATCTTATTTCTAGTGCTTGAAGTTGAATCGATTTAATTTGTCTTTGTTCTATTGTAGTTTTTTGACCTATTCCTTTACCATAAACAAGACTTGCCTCGGACTCCTTACGTACTCCCTCCAATGTTCATTAGTTACAATCTTTTTTTAACTAGTTTTTTTTTACATAGACAAGTACAAGTCGACAAGGCAACCTAAACATTTGAGTCAGTAAACGGGCAAAAGACAACTCTCAATTCAAACAATCTCAGCCTTCAGGAGCCAGTGAGATCTCTCACACACACACACACACACTCGGGAAGAACAGGACTTCTCATTGGTCCACAGGCAGTTTCTGCCCATTTTGAGACTAATAATCCCTAAGGTTTAGGCCCGGACCACCATAACAATACCTTAGGACCTTTTGGATGTAGGTTACAGCAGTGTTTGCTGAAATGAGGACAGATCACAATGATCCATCCAAATACATTCATAGCTATTTTTGAAAACCTTCACATCACATCATTTCCACACCCAGACCTTAACACTGATGTAAACTACAACACATTCATTTCCTCCTTATTCAGAGAAATATGTTTTCTCAGTGATCGCTATTTGTATTACATCTTGCCATGAACCCACCTGGTTTAAACTATAAGAGTACTTTGCTGAGAGAAACAGATGTATATATATATATATAGTGTTAAAAAAGAACAGTTCCAGTCTCTGTTTTTATTTATTATTTATTTATTTTAATCTGTTTTTGCTTTTGCTTTTTTATCAGATGATAAGGCATCCTGAGTCATCCTGTTGCTGTTTTCCCGGTCACTGTGGGACTACTTATCTAGCAGAAGGATGACATTTATTTGTTTACCTTAAAAAAAGTAGCACATTAATACACGGTATATACATTGTGTTAACCGTAACCGATCCACATCGTGCCAAACAACTCCCTTTAGCTGTTCTAAATGAAGTTCAGGGAAGGAGGAGGCGGGAACCGGCGACGTGCAAGGTAAAACTTAAAACTAATCACAAAATAAACATAAACAACAAAATAAAAAGCGCCAGCCCCTCATGGACGACTAAAACAAAACAGCAACATAAAGTCCAGGCCTGGTCCTCTCTCTCCCTCACTGTCGTCACTCCATAATGGTGTGTTCACACTAAAAGCGGTACTCGCTCTAGATTACTAGCGGGATGTTTCTTGTTTCTCGCGTCACTCGTGCCAATTCAAACATTGCACGATTAGGAGTGTCAAGCACATCAACAACATTTCTTTCTGCCATTTTTTCCGTCATCAACCATGTTGGAGATAATTAGATTACTCTTGCTGCCCTGTACATGTTGTTCACAGCACCGCCCAGAGGTACACACACACTTATCAAAGAGCTGTTAACTGATTGGCTTGCACGACAACGTGTCATGCGAATTTTACGCTCGAGTTGAAATTTTTCAACTTGCGCGGATAGGGCTGGGTACCGAGTCTCGATACTTTTTAGGTACCAACCGAATTGCCTCGATACTATCGAGTATCCAAAAATGACATGTTGTTCGGTTCCAGATTTCGATACCTAAGGAGTTAACTCGTCAACGTCAGTGCTCAAACAAATACATATGAAATGCACAACGACACACATAAAGTCGCTCACGCACATACACGCAAACTCTATTCACACGAAACGCGCGGAACTCTCCGCGCACACTCATATGAGACTCGCGCGCGCACGCACAAACTCTCGACACGCATACTCATGAGACGCGAGCACACACACACACACACACACAAACTCTTCGTGCACATATTCATATGAGACGCGAGCAGACACACATAATACCTTAAAGATGTGGAAAAGTCGATCAAAAGTGTGGCTACATTTCTACAGGCTCGATGCCAAATTGCCAACAGCGCGCGATGCAGTATTTGCGGTAAAATAATTGCTGCAAAGACCGGTACCCACGACAAACACGATGAAGACCTTGACAGTGCACAGAGTAAACATAAGAGCAGAAAGTTGCTCCGTCTTCGACTGGTTAATGAAGAGATACCTTGTTGATCACTCGGACAGTGTTTATATTGCAATAAATAATAACCTACTGAATGTACACTGCCGTTCAAAAATGTGTTGGTTAGTCAGAATTTTTTTCAGTAAGGATGCATTAAAGTTATCAAAGGTGACATTAAAACATGTGTAATGTTACAAAATATTTCGTTTTTAAATAATGCTTTTCTTTTGAATTTTTTTATTCATCAAAGAATCATGAAAAAAATTATCATAGTTTCCAAAATATTAAGCAGCAAACTGTTTTCATATTTCTGAAGGGCCATGTGACACTGAAGTAATGATTTTGAACATTCAGCTTTGACATCACAGGAATAAATTACATTTTGAAATATATTAGATACGATTTTAAATTGTAATACTATTTCACAATATTACTAAAGTTTTACTGTATTTTTTTATTTAAAATTCAGCTTTGGTGAGCATGAGCGCTTTATTAAAACATTTTTTGTTCCTTTGTGCACTGGCTAAGGAGCATGAGTCAAACTGAAAAAATAAAACTAATAAATAAAAAATAAAAGTTTTTCTGAGGTAATATGTTATGTAATCTTGTTCAAATGGATTTCATAAAATTGGTATCGAAAAAAGTATCGTTAGGAACCGGTATCGAAACTGAGGTATCGAAATTGGCACCGGATCGAAAGATTTTGAACGATGCCCAGCCCTATGCGCGGAAGACACGATTGAGGCGAATATCGAGCGTTTGCGGCAACCCCAATTCCTGTCTATTTGCGTCTTTGCATTGACTTTGTATGTAATCTACTCGTGCAAATATTTAAATTCAGGTTTGGTGCGCTCATTAGCGCTCGTGCCACCAGTCTCGCTCCGTTCCCATGGCTCTCGGCCCCGTCCTGCTTGACACACACAGCTTCACACACAGGGCTTGTTGCTTTAATCTACCGCCCAGAACAGCATGTCTTTGTGTTAAATTTAAAACCTCAAACACAAACACACACTTCTTAGGCTGTAACAGGAGTCTTCACAACTATTACAACTGTGTGTATTGCCACCAAGTGGACTCTTCTGTCTCAACATTCGCTAGTTGTACACGCGCCATTCACATGGGCAATAAAATTGGGTGGATATCTGCGGAACCTCCTGATGATGAACATTACAGCAAACTGACCGTTGCAGAATGCGGAAGGTTGAAGTATGCTTTGTGCTTTAGTCACTTGTATTTTATGTATCCTATAAACTTTATTTCTTTATCATTCATGCAAGTCTCCAGGCTCACGGCGCCCTAGACACCAATATTTTAACAATTCATAAGATTTTTGGTGTGAAGATAAAGGTTATCATTAGGATTTTTCCCCCCGGTAGTATTACAGCACACTGTGTTTATTAGCACAGTTTGTTGTTTGCTTTAGGAAACTGATAGAATGCTTGAACCTGAATGAAAACACTGAGTTAAGGCATTAACAAGATGGCAGGTGAATAGAAGAGAAACAGAAAGGAGGAGAAAAAGGAAGGGTTGGAGGAAACAGCCTTGTGAAAAAAGCATCCTCAGCACAATTTGGGCAAGCTTGCAAAATGAAGGGTAAAAACCCCTGATCTCAGCAAGGACCCCAAACCAAGGCACCAATTAGGAAGTTGTGTAGCTCAACTTATATGACTAGAGCGTTCATTTCCAACCTTCAAACCCTGGCAGCATTCATAAATTTAGAGGATGCAATGATGCATAAATTACAGTATGCATATATGATAAATGCTGAGCCAACAAAAGCGCTGTGGCCTTGTGTCCCCGTGTCATGTGTTAATGATTGCTTTCCTTTAACAGAGGCCTCAGGGACGAGTCCACAGATGGATGCCATTGGGCCGGGCTATGCTGAAGAAACACCGACCTGCCCCATTTACCTGTCCTCTACAGCACAATGTGACCCATCAGTAAAATAAAACCCTGAAGATACACACAGCTCTCTGGGATACCTGATGTTTTGTGAAGTATTTCTTTATACCGAGCGTGAAACCACTCTCTTATCACTCCATGATTGCTTCTCACATAATAAAAGGAGCATGAAACATAAATCTGAGTTGAAATAAGTGTCATTTTGTAAATTGCCACGTAATAAGCACATTAATAAAGTAATTTTTGGAGTATTGCTGCTTTGAAACTATCTATATTGTAAAACGCGCTATATAAATAAAGGTGACTTGACATTATACTAATGTAATTGAATATTTAACAATAATAATAATAAATTATATTATAATACAATATGTTATAATTAAAGAGTATTAATAGACTAGTTATTATTATTATTATTATTATTATTATTATTATTATAACAATAATAATAATTAGTATTATTTTATTGTACAGAGCAACAGTAAAATCAAATTTTTTTGTAAAGAGATGGTATTCATCCCTCCTGGGATGGTGCTGCTCTTCTCTCTAGTAATATGGCATATAGTCTTAGAGCTCAAACATGACAATCTGGGGCTCAGGTCAGGAAGCAGACAGACTGGCTAAACCGACCGTCTGCTAGCGGCCTCACGTCACCAAGGTCAGATAAATCCCATCACATAGAGACTCTTTCACCTAGATATCATCATATAGAGACGGTGTCTGTTTCCCAAATTAGGAAATACAAAAAAATTCCAAACCCATCTAAGGTTAAAAATGTAATTGATGTTCAACAAATAAAAAACAGATATAATCATACATGCCAACCCTCCCGATTTTTCCGGGAGACTCCCGAATTTCAAAGCCCCTCCCGAAAATCTCCCGGACCGACCTTTCTCCCGAATTGCTCCCGATTTCCACCTGGACAACAATATTGCTACACCATCCGTCACTGGGCCCCGTTTCAGACCGAACAATAATAAAGGTTACACACCTAGAAGTCAAGCGCGGCTAAAGAAGCAGTCTATGCGCTGTCAGAGCTATGTGTCAGAGCCGTCTATGGGTTTGCGAGCCTCTGCTGCGCGCGCGCCTCCCCACGAGGCATTTATACTTCGCGCTCGCCGGTGTACTATTCTTTGAAAAGACAGGGTGCGACTCGGTGTAATTGTCCTCTAAACCATCAGGAATCAGCGGTGAGAAGAAGTCAGGTACACTCGTGAATGTTTATTTTAGTACACTTTAGTAGGCTACACCAAAACCACACTACAAAAGAATCGTGCAAAGCAGTAAAACAGATTATTCCTTGTGACATTAGAAAAAAAAAAAAAAAATGGATATGAGAATGTAATCTACAACTAAATTAACGTTATCTTACATAATTTCTATGTTTTTATTTAGTTTTGTCAACCTTTTTATAAAACATGGCCATTTTTTTATTTCAAGGGCTTATGTCTGCTATTGTAGGCTCATTTAGTTAATGTAAGCAACTAACATTGCTTACACCCCCCCCCCCCAACTAACATTGCTTACACCCCCCCCCCCAACTAACATTGCTTACCCCCCCCCCCCCCCCCCATCTGTGCTGTGTTTGACAGAAACCTGGCTAAAACCAAACAATTACATTACTTTAAATGAGTCCACCCCACAAGATTACGGTTATAAACATGAACCTCGTCTGAAACGCAAAGGAGGACGTGTTGCTGTAATTTATAGTAATATTTTCAGAATTACTAAGAAGTCTAGTTTAAAATATAATTATTTTGAAGTGTTGGTGCTTAATGTAACAATATATAGTGTAAATGATAAATCATGTTTGAGATTTGTACTGGCTAGTCCACCAGGGCACCATACAGACTTTATCAAAGAATTTGCGGACTTTCTATCAGAGTTAGTATTGGCTGCAGATAAAGTCCTAATTGTTGGTGATTTTAATATAAATAACAAAAAAGATGCATTGGGATTGGCATTTAAAGACATTCTTAATTCAATTGGAGTTAGACAACACGTGTCAGGACCGACTCATTGTCGTAATCATACTCTAGATCTAATACTATCACATGGAATAGATGTTGATGCCGTTGAAATACTGCAACAGAGCGATGACATCTCAGATCATTATCTAGACTCATGTAAATTACATTTAGCCAAGGCTGCAAAGCCGACTCCGTGTTATAAATATATTAGACCTATCACTTCTGTCACTAAAGATTGCTTTATTAATAATCTTCCTAATCAGTTTCATCATCTCAGCATCCCGGTTAGCTTAGAAGATCTCGATATTGCGACAGAAAACTTAAACTCTCTCTTTTCCAGCACTTAAGACACAGTTGCTCCTTTACGCTTTAAGAAGATTAAAAGGAAATAGTCCAACGCCGTGGCACAACGAACACACTCAGGGCCTTAAGGGAGCAGCCAGAAAAATGGAGCGCAACTGGAAGAAAACAAAATTAGAGGTATTTCGGATTTCATGGAGAGAGAGCACGATCTTATACAGAGAGGCTTTAAAAGCTGCTAGATCTGCTTATTTTTCAACCCTATTAGAAGAAAATAAATATAATCCTAGGTATTTATTTTAAACAGTGGCTAAACTAACAAAAAATTAAGCTTCAAGCCAAGAAGTTTCCAAGCAACACAGCAGTAATGACTTTATGAACTTCTTCACTTATAAGATCGATAATATCAGAGACAAAATTATAACTATGCAACGTCTAATACAGTATCGCATCAGGAAGTGCATTGTAGTCTCCCTGAGGGAAAATTTTATTCATTCATTGCTATAGGAGAGGAAGAATTTTCTTAACTCGTCAAATCATCTAAATCGACAACGTGTATGTTAGACCCTATACCGACTAAGCTGCTGAAAGAGATGCTTCCAGATGTCATGGATCCTCTTCTTAATATCATTAATTCATCTTTGTCTCTAGGATATGTACCAACAACTTTTAAGCTGGCTATGATTAAACCGCTTGTTAAAAAAACGCAACTTGATCCTACAAAATTAGTTAATTACAGGCCGATCTCGAATCTGCCTTTTCTGTCAAAAATACTAGAAAAGGCAGTATCTTCACAACTGTGTTCCAATTTTTCCAATTTATTTAATGATATCTGCGAGGATTTTCAGTCCGGATTTAGACCGTACCATAGTACCGAGACAGCTCTCGTTAGAGTCACAAATGATTTGCTCTTATCATCCGATCGTGGTTGTATCTCTCTATTAGTATTACTTGATCTTAGTGCTGCATTTGACACCATTGACCACAACATCCTTTGAAATAGACTCGAACATTATGTTGGCATTAGTGGAATTGCACTAGCATGGTTTAAACCATATTTATCTGACCTTTTTCAGTTTGTAGCAGTAAATGAAGAGATGTCTTATCAATCAAAAGTTCAGTATGGCGTACCACAAGGCTCAGTACTAGGACCGCTGCTGTTCACTTTGTACATGCTACCACTAGGAGATATCATTAGGAAGCATGGCATTAGTTTTCACTGTTATGCCGACGATACTCAGCTGTATATTTCTTCACACCCTGATGAAAGTTATCAATTCACAAAATTAACGGAATGCATAGCTGATATAAAAATTGGATGACTAGTAATTTCCTACTACTTAATTCAGAAAAAACAGAGATTCTAATTATTGGACAAAAAACTTCCTCACGTGATAACCTAGAGTACTGTCCAACACTTGATGGCTGCTTTGTTAAGTCTTCGTCGTCGGTTAGGAACCTGGGTGTGCTCTTTGATACCAATCTTTCATTTGAAAGTCACGTGTCTAGTATCTGTAAAACCGCATTTTTTCCATCTAAAAAATATATATCTTTACGTCAAATGCTCTCAATGAAAAATGCAGAACAATTAGTTCATGGGTTCATGACCTCAAGGCCAGATTATTGTGATGCTCTACTGGGTGGTTGCCCTGCACGCTTAATAAACAAACTACAGCTGGTTCAAAACGCAGCAGCTCGAGTTCTTACCAGAACCAGGAAGTATGACCATATTAGCCCCGTTCTGTCAACACTGCATTGGCTGCCTATTAAACATCGTATACATTTAAAAATTTTGCTGATTACTTACAAAGCACTAAATGGTTTAGCTCCGCAGTACTTGAGCGAGCTCTTAACGCATTATAGTCCTTCACGTCTACTGCGATCTCAAAATTCCGGCCAGTTAATAATACCTAGAATATCAAAATCGACTGCTGGCGGTAGATCCTTTTCCTATTTAGCACAAAAACTTTGGAACAGTCTTCCTAACATTGTCCGGGAAGCAGACACACTCTGTCAGTTCAAAGCTAGATTAAAGACACATCTCTTCGGCCTAGCATTCACATAACACATTTTAGACTTCTATAACTCAATGTTAGGCTGCATAGTTTAGATCACCTGGAACCGGGAACACTTCCCATAAATCCTGATGTACTCGTTACAGGATGTAGAAGGATGCTACGCTAATATTAGTCTCTCTGTTTATCCCGAGGTTTACCGCTGTCCGCCGTATCCGGATCTGATGAAGGACCAGCGCCTGGACACGACGACAACGCAGTCCTGAAGTGTCAACTAGTCTCTCCCCTGTGAAGGCCTCCTTCCCTTTACCTCTATACAGATAAAACGTTGTCGGGATAATTACGGTTCGCATGGCTACGCAGACGCGACAAAAAAATTCTGAATTATACATTTTTAAAGGCCTAACAAGTAGTTTGCAGAGGGTTGATTTGTGAAGGACTACACGCCTGCGCACATATATATTCAAACGCGCAATACCTATCGACCGAACACGTGATGCGCATGTGCACGCCGTCTGCGTTTTCGCGGGTTTGCGTTTTCGCGGGTTTGCGTTTCTGAGGTTTGCGCAGAGAAAACTGATAATCATTTGCACCTTCGAACCTATTTCAAGGAGTGCGTTCTCGAGACACCAGGCACTTTTTGTGCGGATGGGCGGCCGGAGCACATTAAGGGTTTTCTGTTAACACGGTGTCGTGTTAACGGCCCCTAAGTTAACTAATGATCTTCGCAACTTCACTACGCTAATTTCCATTATCACTGTAAAGCTGCTTTGAAACAATCCATACTGTTAAAAGCGCTATATGAATGAAGGTGACTTGACTCGGTGGGTGGGCTTAACATAATGACGGCAGAGTTGCGAGGGTTAAATTCCCTGCTACTTGAAAATGTATGGCTGCTGCTACTGGCGAACAGCGGTCTTTCAAACCTTTCGCTGTACCGGGCAGATGGCAAGACATCGATGGTATGGCATCGTGTGGGTAAGTGGTTTGCTGATGTCAACGTTGTGGATCAAGTGTCCCATGGTGGCGGACCGGGTGGGGTTATGGTATGGGCTGGCGTATGTTCTGGACAACAAACTCAGGTGCATTTTGAATGCACAGAGATACCGTGACGAGATCCTGAGGCCCATTGTTGTGCCATTCCTCCACGACCATCACCTCATGTTGCAGTTGATAATGCACGGCCCCATGTTGCCCCATTGAAACATTCCCCAGGCCACAATCAACCTGATCAACTCTATGCGAAGGAGATGTGTTGCACTGCGTGAGGCAAATGGTGGTCACACCAGATACTGACTGGTTTTCGGACCCCCCCAGACATCCCTCAATACAGTAAAACTGCACATTTTAGAGTGGCCTTTTATTGTGGCCAGCCTAAGGCACACCTGTGCAATAATCATGCTGTCTAATCAGCATCATGCCACATCTGTGAAGTGGATGGATTATCTCGGCAAAGGAGAAGAGTTCACTAACACAGATTTATGAACAATATTCTTGTGTACATACATTCTTAGATCTTTGAGTTCAGCTCATGAAAAATGGGGGCAAAAACAAAAGTGTTGAGTTTTAATTTTGTTCAGTGTAGATATATTGTGATGATTAAGTTATATTCAGCAAGGAAAGATAGAAAAAAAAAAGATTAAAAACAAAGCTAGGTTATATGGAGCAATCAACAACAAACCCAATCCACTCAGCAAGACAGGAAATCGATGTGCAGCAGAAGAAAGGAAATCATAGAGTTTTGGAATGACATGAGTGTAAGTAAATGATGACAGAATGATAATTTTTGGGTTAAGTAAGCCTTTAAACCCCATTAGCCCATCCCTAGTGCTGCCCATGATACCGAGCACAGCTAGAGAGAAGTACAGTGAACGATCATAATGGAAATAGACATTTAGTGAAAGCCATCATCAGGTTTCAGGATACTAATGTACATGCAAGTCATGTTCTAACCTGCTGACCTCTCAGAAGCCCTGATGCCCCTTAATGAAGACTGCCACTGGCTTAGAAACCCTGCATTTCATTTCATGCATGATCAGCACCTCTCTCTGATCTGCCTCATCAAGCACAACCAGAAAAGATAAAAAGAAGAGGAAACGAGTAGTTTTATGCAGATCTAATCATCTCTCCCTTCAACAGAGTCAAGTCAATTATCGAACAAGCTCCGTGTGTCGAGCACCATTTAACTGCAAATTAAAAATCAGACTCGGCTGATGGCTAGGGTTGTGTTTCTTCAAGACGGGCATCAATTTATGCGCCGAGGGCAGGGAAGCCATGAACTAGCGGCTATTCAGAGTGTGAAACGGAGATGCAAATGATTCTGAAGTTTCCGCAGTTAAGAAGCGACGACGCGCAGTCAATAACACAACGCTAGCACTGCTGATAGATAGACAGTGATAAGAGGAGTGGGGCTCGAGAAGTATTCTCTCAAAGTCAATCCTGCTTACATTGCAGGAAAAAAACCTCATTAGTCAGATGTAAACACAATGGAGCCCAACTTTTGTGAAGAGATTGAACTTGAGAGCTCAATGAAAGGTAGATTCATTATTGACATTTGGAGTCACCCTCAAACATTGTAAAAAAAGATTAGAGTCTCTTTCTAATGCTGTATTGATTTAGCAGGGCCACACACATGGGTAAGGCTTGGAATGCAAGAAAAGCTTTTAGAAACTATACATTTATTTCCTGAGTTAAAATACAGGGCAGAAGTTTAGACTTGAAGTAAATCTGGCAAATATTAAATGGCAGGGCCAAAAACCTGAGTTATCAAATAAAGCAAATGTACTAGAACAGTGTTAGAAATAAAAAGAGAACATGAGACGTTTCATAGCTGGCTTTAATAAACCAGTCTGAATGACCTGTTGACCAGCTAAAAGAAGTCATCGGCAAAAAAGCAGTGATGACCCGACATGCATGTTGAAGTCTAGCGATGTCCATAGTAAAGTTCTGCTGAAAGTGTCCATGTTTCCTCACAAGGTCTTCAACTCGCTGCTACTAAATCTGCACGCGAAACTTCTCTGACAAACTGTAATAAATACAAACATGAATCTCCACATTTTGTTTGCGATCAAGCTTGGTGAATACATGCACTGATGCCTCCTCTGTCCTACAATAGAAAGAAAAACTAAACATTTGAAATGAATATTAGGAGCCACCGTTTTTCTATTATTATTATATCCATTTTAGTCCATGCGCCACCTACAGGCCTATTAAGTGAAGTGACGTGAAAGTATATAATAAAATGATATACAGTGGGGAGAACAAGTATTTCACTGTCGATTTTGCAGGTTTTCCCCACTTACAAAGCATGTAGAAGTCTGTAATTTTTATCATAGGTACTCTTCAACTGTGAGAGACGAAATCTAAAACAAAAATCCAGAAAATCACATTGTATGATTATTAAGTAATTAATTAGCATTTTATTGCATGACATAAGTATTTGATACATCAGAAAAGCAGAACGTAATATTTGGTACAGAAACCTTTGTTTGCAGTTACAGAGATCATACGTCTCCTGTAGTGCTTGACCAGGTTTGCACACACTGCAGGATTTTAGCCCACTCCTCCATACACACCTTCTCCAGATCCTTCAGGTTTCGGGCTGTCGCTGGGCAATACGAACTTCCAGCTCCTCCACAGATCTTCTATTGGGTTCAGGTCTGGAGACTGGCTAGGCCACTCCAGGACCTCGAGATGCATCCTACGGAGCCACTCCTCAGTTGCCCTGGCTGTGTGTTTCGGGTCGTTGTCCTGCTGGGAGACCCAGCCACGACCCATCTTCAGTGCTCTTACTGAGGGAAGGAGGTTGTTGGCCAAGATCTCGCGATACATGGCCCCATCCATCCTCCCCTCAATACGGTGCAGTCGTCCGGTCCGGATAATGATGTTTCCACCTCCATGCTTCACAGTTGGGATGGTGTTCTTGGGGTTGTACTCATCCTTCTTCTTCCACCAAACACGGCGATAGGAGTTTAGACCAAAAAGCTCTATTTTTGTCTCATCAGACCACATGACCTTCTCCCATTCCTCCTCTGGATCATCCAGATGGTCATTGGCAGACTTCAGACGGGCCTGGACATGCGCTGGCTACAGGACTTTAATCCATGACGGCGTAGTGTGTTACTAATGGTTTTCTTTGAGACTGTGGTCCCAGCTCTCTTCAGGTCATTGACCAGGTCCTGCCGTGTAGTTCTGGGCTGATCCCTCTCCTTCCTCATGATCATTGATGCCCCACGAGGTGAGATCTTGCATGGTGTCCCAGACCGAAGGAGATTGACCGTCATCTTGAACTTCTTCCATTTTCTAATAATTGCGCCAACAGTTGTTGCCTTCTCACCAAGCTGATGCCTATTGTCCTGTAGCCCATCCAGCCTTGTGCAGGTCTACAGTTCTATTCCTGATGTCCTTACACAGCTCTCTGCTCTTGGCCATTGTGGAGAGGTTGGAGTCTGTTTGATCGAGTGTGTGGACAGGTGTCTGTTTGATCGAGTGTGTGGACAGGTGTCTGTTTGATCGAGTGTGTGGACAGGTGTCTGTTTGATCGAGTGTGTGGACAGGTGTCTGTTTGATCGAGTGTGTGGACAGGTGTCTGTTTGATCGAGTGTGTGGACAGGTGTCTGTTTGATCGAGTGTGTGGACAGGAGTCTGTTTGATCGAGTGTGTGGACAGGAGTCTGTTTGATTGAGTGTGTGGACAGGAGTCTGTTTGATTGACTGTGTGGACAGGTGTCTGTTTGATTGACTGTGTGGACAGGTGTCTGTTTGATTGAGTGTGTGGACAGGAGTCTGTTTGATTGAGTGTGTGGACAGGAGTCTGTTTGATTGAGTGTGTGGACAGGAGTCTGTTTGATTGAGTGTGTGGACAGGTGTCTGTTTGATTGAGTGTGTGGACAGGTGTCTGTTTGATTGAGTGTGTGGACAGGTGTCTGTTTGATTGAGTGTGTGGACAGGAGTCTGTTTGATTGAGTGTGTGGACAGGTGTCTGTTTGATTGAGTGTGTGGACAGGTGTCTGTTTGATTGAGTGTGTGGACAGGTGTCTGTTTGATTGAGTGTGTGGACAGGTGTCTGTTTGATTGAGTGTGTGGACAGGTGTCTGTTTGATTGAGTGTGTGGACAGGTGTCTGTTTGATTGAGTGTGTGGACAGGTGTCTGTTTGATTGAGTGTGTGGACAGGTGTCTGTTTGATTGAGTGTGTGGACAGGTGTCTGTTTGATTGAGTGTGTGGACAGGTGTCTGTTTGATCGAGTGTGTGGACAGGTGTCTGTTTGATCGAGTGTGTGGACAGGTGTCTGTTTGATCGAGTGTGTGGACAGGTGTCTGTTTGATCGAGTGTGTGGACAGGTGTCTGTTTGATCGAGTGTGTGGACAGGTGTCTGTTTGATCGAGTGTGTGGACAGGTGTCTGTTTGATCGAGTGTGTGGACAGGTGTCTGTTTGATTGAGTGTGTGGACAGGTGTCTGTTTGTTTGATTGAGTGGACAGGTGTCTGTTTGTTTGATTGAGTGTGTGGACAGGTGTCTGTTTGATTGAGTGTGTGGACAGGTGTCTGTTTGATTGAGTGTGTGGACAGGTGTCTGTTTGTTTGATTGAGTGGACAGGTGTCTGTTTGTTTGATTGAGTGTGTGGACAGGTGTCTGTTTGATTGAGTGTGTGGACAGGTGTCTGTTTGATTGAGTGTGTGGACAGGTGTCTGTTTGATTGAGTGTGTGGACAGGTGTCTGTTTGATTGACTGTGTGGACAGGTGTCTGTTTGATTGACTGTGTGGACAGGTGTCTGTTTGATTGAGTGTGTGGACAGGTGTCTGTTTGATTGACTGTGTGGACAGGTGTCTGTTTGATCGAGTGTGTGGACAGGTGTCTGTTTGATCGAGTGTGTGGACAGGAGTCTGTTTGATCGAGTGTGTGGACAGGAGTCTGTTTGATCGAGTGTGTGGACAGGTGTCTGTTTGATCGAGTCTGTGGACAGGTGTCTGTTTGATCGAGTGTGTGGACAGGTGTCTGTTTGATCGAGTGTGTGGACAGGTGTCTGTTTGATTGAGTGTGTGGACAGGTGTCTGTTTGATCGAGTGTGTGGACAGGTGTCTGTTTGATCGAGTGTGTGGACAGGTGTCTGTTTGATTTAGTGTGTGGACAGGTGTCTGTTTGATCGAGTGTGTGGACAGGAGTCTGTTTGATCGAGTGTGTGGACAGGTGTCTGTTTGATCGAGTGTGTGGACAGGTGTCTGTTTGATCGAGTGTGTGGACAGGTGTCTGTTTGATCGAGTGTGTGGACAGGTGTCTGTTTGATCGAGTGTGTGGACAGGTGTCTGTTTGATTTAGTGTGTGGACAGGTGTCTGTTTGATCGAGTGTGTGGACAGGAGTCTGTTTGATCGAGTGTGTGGACAGGTGTCTGTTTGATCGAGTGTGTGGACAGGTGTCTGTTTGATCGAGTGTGTGGACAGGTGTCTGTTTGTTTGATTGAGTGGACAGGTGTCTGTTTGATTGAGTGTGTGGACAGGTGTCTGTTTGATTGAGTGTGTGGACAGGTGTCTGTTTGATTGAGTGTGTGGACAGGTGTCTGTTTGATTGACTGTGTGGACAGGTGTCTGTTTGATCGAGTGTGTGGACAGGAGTCTGTTTGATCGAGTGTGTGGACAGGAGTCTGTTTGATCGAGTGTGTGGACAGGTGTCTGTTTGATCGAGTCTGTGGACAGGTGTCTGTTTGATCGAGTGTGTGGACAGGTGTCTGTTTGATCGAGTGTGTGGACAGGTGTCTGTTTGATCGAGTGTGTGGACAGGTGTCTGTTTGATCGAGTGTGTGGACAGGTGTCTGTTTGATCGAGTGTGTGGACAGGTGTCTGTTTGATCGAGTGTGTGGACAGGTGTCTGTTTGATTTAGTGTGTGGACAGGTGTCTGTTTGATCGAGTGTGTGGACAGGAGTCTGTTTGATCGAGTGTGTGGACAGGAGTCTGTTTGATCGAGTGTGTGGACAGGTGTCTGTTTGATCGAGTGTGTGGACAGGTGTCTGTTTGATTGAGTGTGTGGACAGGTGTCTGTTTGATTGACTGTGTGGACAGGTGTCTGTTTGATTGACTGTGTGGACAGGTGTCTGTTTGATCGAGTGTGTGGACAGGTGTCTGTTTGATCGAGTGTGTGGACAGGTGTCTGTTTGATCGAGTGTGTGGACAGGTGTCTGTTTGATTGAGTGTGTGGACAGGTGTCTGTTTGTTTGATTGAGTGGACAGGTGTCTGTTTGTTTGATTGAGTGTGTGGACAGGTGTCTGTTTGATTGAGTGTGTGGACAGGTGTCTGTTTGATTGAGTGTGTGGACAGGTGTCTGTTTGTTTGATTGAGTGGACAGGTGTCTGTTTGTTTGATTGAGTGTGTGGACAGGTGTCTGTTTGATTGAGTGTGTGGACAGGTGTCTGTTTGATTGAGTGTGTGGACAGGTGTCTGTTTGATTGAGTGTGTGGACAGGTGTCTGTTTGATTGACTGTGTGGACAGGTGTCTGTTTGATTGACTGTGTGGACAGGTGTCTGTTTGATTGAGTGTGTGGACAGGTGTCTGTTTGATTGACTGTGTGGGACAGGTGTCTGTTTGATCGAGTGTGTGGACAGGAGTCTGTTTGATCGAGTGTGTGGACAGGAGTCTGTTTGATCGAGTGTGTGGACAGGTGTCTGTTTGATCGAGTCTGTGGACAGGTGTCTGTTTGATCGAGTGTGTGGACAGGTGTCTGTTTGATCGAGTGTGTGGACAGGTGTCTGTTTGATTGAGTGTGTGGACAGGTGTCTGTTTGATCGAGTGTGTGGACAGGTGTCTGTTTGATCGAGTGTGTGGACAGGTGTCTGTTTGATTTAGTGTGTGGACAGGTGTCTGTTTGATCGAGTGTGTGGACAGGAGTCTGTTTGATCGAGTGTGTGGACAGGAGTCTGTTTGATCGAGTGTGTGGACAGGTGTCTGTTTGATCGAGTGTGTGGACAGGTGTCTGTTTGATTGAGTGTGTGGACAGGTGTCTGTTTGATTGACTGTGTGGACAGGTGTCTGTTTGATTGAGTGTGTGGACAGGTGTCTGTTTGATTGAGTGTGTGGACAGGTGTCTGTTTGATTGAGTGTGTGGACAGGTGTCTGTTTGATCGAGTGTGTGGACAGGTGTCTGTTTGATCGAGTGTGTGGACAGGTGTCTGTTTGATCGAGTGTGTGGACAGGTGTCTGTTTGATCGAGTGTGTGGACAGGTGTCTGTTTGATTGAGTGTGTGGACAGGTGTCTGTTTGTTTGATTGAGTGGACAGGTGTCTGTTTGATTGAGTGTGTGGACAAGTGTCTGTTTGATTGAGTGTGTGGACAGGTGTCTGTTTGATTGAGTGTGTGGACAGGTGTCTGTTTGATTGAGTGTGTGGACAGGTGTCTGTTTGATTGAGTGTGTGGACAGGTGTCTGTTTGATTGACTGTGTGGACAGGTGTCTGTTTGATTGAGTGTGTGGACAGGTGTCTGTTTGATTTAGTGTGTGGACAGGTGTCTGTTTGATCGAGTGTGTGGACAGGAGTCTGTTTGATCGAGTGTGTGGACAGGAGTCTGTTTGATCGAGTGTGTGGACAGGTGTCTGTTTGATCGAGTCTGTGGACAGGTGTCTGTTTGATCGAGTGTGTGGACAGGTGTCTGTTTGATTGAGTGTGTGGACAGGTGTCTGTTTGATTGAGTGTGTGGACAGGTGTCTGTTTGATTGAGTGTGTGGACAGGTGTCTGTTTGATTGAGTGTGTGGACAGGTGTCTGTTTGATTGAGTGTGTGGACAGGTGTCTGTTTGATTGAGTGTGTGGACAGGTGTCTGTTTGATTGAGTGTGTGGACGGGTGTCTGTTTGATTGAGTGTGTGGACGGGTGTCTGTGTGATTGAGTGTGTGGACTGGTGTCTGTTTGATCGAGTGTGTGGACAGGTGTCTGTTTGATCGAGTGTGTGGACAGGTGTCTGTGTGATTGAGTGTGTGGACAGGAGTCTGTTTGATTGAGTGTGTGGACAGGTGTCTGTTTGATTGAGTGTGTGGACAGGTTTCTGTTTGATCGAGTGTGTGGACAGGTGTCTGTGTGATTGAGTGTGTGGACAGGAGTCTGTTTGATTGAGTGTGTGGACAGGTGTCTGTTTGATTGAGTGTGTGGACAGGTTTCTGTTTGATCGAGTGTGTGGACAGGTGTCTGTGTGATTGAGTGTGTGGACAGGAGTCTGTTTGATTGAGGATATGGAACTATAATATAGGAACCAAAATTGTTAAATTACTTAACATTTCCAGTCTTATTCCAGACTGGTTAAAATTAGAATACAATACATGGCAGAAATAATACAACTTAACTGAAAGTTATTGGTCTTTAAACCCAATTGTTTGTTAAATTCAAGCTCTGTGATGCAGGTTTATTATGCATTAATCCTACTATACATTAACATCTTTGAATAAAACCTTCTTGCACAGTGTTACGTCTCAAAGCAAGCAAGAAAGAAAAAAACACATAGCAACAGCAAGAGAAAGACAACTGCGGTAAAAATAAAAAAAGACGCTCTCACTTACACTGAGTTTCATCAGACACCCCTCCCAACGCCCCCCCCAAAACCCGATTGATCTCTCGTGGAGTCCTGAGCGCTGCATTCAGGAGGACCGAGGGACTGGTTTCTGCACACACCGCATTAGAAACGCA
Source organism: Phoxinus dragarum (assembly GCA_033366665.1). Taxonomy (NCBI): domain Eukaryota; kingdom Metazoa; phylum Chordata; class Actinopteri; order Cypriniformes; family Leuciscidae; genus Phoxinus; species Phoxinus dragarum. Next base: position 59,686 of record JARPMJ010001665.1, on the reverse strand, counting down.
CCTCCTCCACTCATTAAACACTTTCTTTAGGTTGCATCAACTCCTGTCCCAGCCAACCTTCAGCCGAGGAATGGTAGATCATTTCCAGCAGAAATACCAGTCACAGACAAAGGAGAGGCTGGAATGATGGAACCATAGACCATAGATCATCTGTCAAATGAATGTGAACCCCCTGCTGCTCGATGAGGCGCTCGTCTGTTCAGGTGCCGTTATACAGCGGACTTTACGACACAGAAGGACATGCTTATTAATGCCAGCCAGATTCAGGCTTGCCCAAAGTCATTGCTGATTATTAGGTCAAAAGTCTCATTACACACATTTGTCCAAATGCATGAATGTGCACCACACAAAACAACAACCAGGGTAATAACTTTCATATTTTTGTAATATCTGTTGAGTAAACGAGGTGCACACAATAAAAAGGCATTTGAATAAAAGGATGAACTGTTCTCAAGACATTTTCATATCATTAGCAGGTAAACAGCATTGTAAAATGTTTTAAATGACAACATGTGTTGACTATTTCTGATATTACGGTTTATATTTGACTGTCCACAGTATAATGATGCATTTATGATTGTCATAACTGTATTGCTGAAACCCTACAGTTGAATGACAGACTTACATCATATATGACAACATATGCCACATTATTGGGCATGTTGCTAATGTTCAATGATTTTTCTGTTTGTTTTGTATGTTTGTAGCAATACAAAACTCATTGAACAGCTGTGTTCAAATATTGAACTCCTATACTGCAAAAATAACCCAAATTCAAACACATTACATGCATATTTCCTAAATTAATGTGCAATATTTAAAAAGCTTTTATGCACTTAATTTTTTTTACAGTCATAACCACCAGCTCAATACGCTTATTATTGCAATAAGGAGTGCTGGAGATGCTCAGATATGTGTTATGCGTATCATATTACAACAGCAAGCAAATTCAGAAAAGCAGCCTTAGATAATTCTTAGGATAAATGATCAAACATGTATTATTTAAAACTGCATTCACTCTGCAAACACACAAGCATTCAAACAGGTCTTTTTTTTTTTTTTTTTAAAGGTCTCTGAAAACGCTCAGCAGCGCTTATAAATCGACACCGATATTCCCACTAATAACAATCATCTGTTTTTTGAGAGTCATATAATAAAGCACATGACCATCACGCTGACAAATATTAGAATGTGGATCCGGCAAATGATTCCTGAGCTGAGAAAAATTCATAAACCGAGCAGCATTATTATGATGAATCAGCATCTACGTTCTGATTAAATCTTCTTTCCCTCCGATATTTACCAAGATCTGAAAAACTGCATGATAAAGAACAAATTCTGCCAATCAGAAATCAATATTTCTGAATACAGCATCATTGCATATTGACACACACACGCGCGCCTTACCTGGTGCTGAAACACACAGCGCCCTTATGATGAAACAGCAGCTTTGTGCTGGGTGTGTGTGTGTGTGCGCGCCTATCCACACATTTCTGCACATCCCCCTAGCTGTCACTATAATACCTCTAATTCACAGCAACACACACAGGGAATCCCCATAGACTTGCGCGCCTATGATTCCAGTCACGCTTATTAAATATGTTTACGACTCAAAGCAGCTCGTTTGCAGCGGTGAATAAACATAAATGCACGTGCGCTCATATAGAGCTGCTTTAGGGATATGCTATGGATAATATGACAGTAAGTGGAGGCGTGCATGCACACTCAGCACAACAACACAACTCACATTTCATGAAACAATAACCGAGTCGACTCACCTGAACAACAGAAGCCCTTCTCTGTGCGCGTGTGGAGTGAGTCCAGAACGCAAAGTGTGTTTGAGTGAAGTCAGACGTGTAAATGTGTTATTGTTGCTCGGATTCTCTTTCTCTGGTGCTGAAATCATCAGACGTCATATGATGTTTGATCACGTGGCTTCATTCATGTAGGCTCTACGACACCGCTCATTTAAAGGAGCAGTCTTCAATACAAATGAAATCATTCAAATTATACATGTTTGTTTTTAAATAATTCCTCATTTATGGTATATGGAGGGTGCTTCTAAGTAACAGCTCAACATACCAAAACCCCTTTTTTAAATATTAAAAATACATAAATGAGTGGTCAACAATGTTAGATGTTAACATTTTACATTAGGTAGAAAAGTGCATCCATTTTTTTCATTTTTTTTGTGGGGGATTTTTTATTCCTGAGAGATGTTTTTAATATTTTGTTTTATAATTTATAAAAAAATGTATATGAGAAATTATATATTAAATACTGTGCAAATGTCAGTGTAATTGGACTGTATTATACAGATGATTGAAGTGTCACGCCACGGTAAAGTGACAAAAAAGAATTACAATCAGTGTTTGTAAAAAACAAAAACAATTCAAATTAGCTTCCCAATTGCAAAACACCTCAGTTCAATCGGGTAAGCAAAAAAAATAAAACATTTGTGTAAATCAATGGCGTAGACTTCCTACAATATGTGTCTTTTTAAAGAGTACATTTTCTCTGTCCATTTAAACTAACTCAAACATTTCTAATGACAGAACAGTATAATCTAGTTTGTGCAATTACAAAACACACACACACACACACACACACACACACACACACACACACACACACACACACACACACACACACACACACACACAGTTTCTTCAGATCGAGCAGGACTCTTAAATTGAAAGTATCTGGTAGTTTGCTGGTGCTGGCTTCACATCTCCACCTAGAGCGCTCCACTCCATGCGCTGACTAACAGTGCTGTGAGCACACTAAGCAGAGTTGCCTCTATAACATTCAGAAAAAAAAAAAAAAAACTTAAGACCAGTTCAGTTAGCTGGGGAAGATGCTTACTTTGGATCTTTGATAGGGAATATACACACAACGTGTGTTGGTCACCATTTACCATTCCAAACCTTTATGCACCTGTTATTTTGTGTACGGAACACAAAAGATGTTCTGTACAAATGAGACAGAATAAAGAAATGCAAACAAGTTTGGAACAAATTTTGAGAAAATTATAACAGAATTTAAATTTTTGGGTGAACTATCCCATGTTTAAGGCATGTAACACTTCATTGACTTTTAAATATAAATGTATTTATTCTTAAACAAAGCACCATCATTCATGAGATACACTAAGACCTTAAATTTAAAAAAAGAAGTAAAAAAATTTAGAAACAAAAACCTGCACAGAGACAAAAACAAATAGTAAAATCAATTCCTCACGATATCAAAAAAAAAGAAAAAAAGTCCTGCAATAAATCATTTGCAGTGTCTACAGACAACATCTTGCATTTAAAGTTTTACTTTGAAATACAAATCTCAGTAGATAATATCTATATGTATTTATGATATCTACAGAGGTGGGTAATCCAGGGGCCAAAGAGTAAGGCCCTGAGAACACTCGCGGGTGAAAACTTAAAAATATTTTATCAGATGTGCCTTTCGTTTACGCGGCGACGGCGTTTTTGGGGCTTAAAAACGCAAAAAAGTGAAACCACCCTCCAGAGTGGAAATCTTAAAAACGCTCCACCATCGCATTCCCGTCTAAAGGGTAAAAACGGTAAACACGCAAAAGTCTGCTAGACAGTAGCCGCGTTTCCATTACCCTTCAAATTGCACAAATTGAAATTGAAAATTGAAAATACGCACAATGGAAACACGTAAATTTCGCAAAAACTCTAATTTATCGCAAAAAAGTTTCTACGTTCGCATGAGGTGGTTTTTCAGGCAATTCGAAAAAGGAATATTTTGCAAAACTGCAATGGAAACAGTTTTTGCGCATTTACAGTCACCTGAAGACGCGGTGTGTTTGGGGTCCATGTACGCAAATAATACTAATAATTATCATCATTATTATAACATTTATTAGGCTACATATTTAGAAGACGCTTTTATCCAAAAAAGGAACAAAACAATTCAACAAATGTCATACATAAAACGGGTTAGACAATAATAATACAGGGCTAAAATTATCACAAATAAACACAAGATTTTGACGCATATCCAAGGGTTTGTGTGGAGTGTGGAGCGCGCAACTGCATGGCACGGAGCCGCGGACGCGAACACTTGCATTTTCCTATCAACAGTGAAACAACTTAATATAGGCTACTCTATAATTTCTGGTCATACAGAAAATAATAAAACATTATTCGCAACTACTTTTATTTGTGTAAACTCACAATAACAAGAAAGCGCTGTGCTTTTGTAAAATAAAATAAAACAATCAGGCGCGCTTTCATGATCTCCCTGAACTGGAGCGCGAGAACTGAAACTAAATATAGCCTATGTAGGCTAAAGCTTGAAATGTCCACTTTAAAACGAACAAATTCGAATCGAAAGCTAATACATTCTGATTATGTAATGCGTATGAAAGGCGCATTTCTCTCTAAAAGCGCATCTGCTTGACAGCGGAGATGGAGATGTTTTTAGCCGACTTAGAAAACGGCTAAAAACGGTTTATTAATAATATTAACGGCTCTTCTCATTCAGCACTGCGGGAAAAATATCAATTCCAGGTTCTAATTTGGCCTTAGATAACCAGTAAAATCGACATGTTTTCCATATTAGTTTGTGAATATTTAAAATGTTTAATAAAGGGGCAAAAAGTCATTAAAAAAATTTCAGAAAATTCGTCGATATTTACTTTTTTTGCGCAGCAGTTGGTGTAGCCAGTTCAAATAAAACATTTGGGTTTAACTTTGCGTTTTAAAAAGACAACCGTTAATTTTTCGTTTTTTCAATTACGGGTTAAAAAAGGAAAAACGAATGGACACAAAAGTAGCCTACATATGGATAGTTTGGAATACGAGAGAGAAAAAAGGACATTTTAGTCGCATAACATCGGTTAATGGAAATGCCGTCATTTCGCAATAGGTTTTTATCGATATTTAGATAATAGCACAAAACTTTTGCGCAAATCTGTAATAGAAACGCGGCTACTGAAGGCGTCGCGTACGCGTTTACGTCACAGGCATGCACCAGTACAGGAAAATAACAAAACATTATCAAACTAAAATATAGCATTCATTTCATTGAAAAAAAAAAAAAAAACTGTCATTATTGAGCGACACACGAAGAGCGCCGAGGGTTAAAGCAGCAGCTTTACCGTATTAAACATGAAAAACTGTGTCAGCATCTCTTTCACTTTCAGTGCTTCACATCGCCACCTAGAGTGCACACTACATCGAATTTCACACACTTTTGCATCACCATATGCACACAGATTTCCCCCCAATAACACTCGTCTAAACGCAGAATAAAAAGTGATAATGCAACGCCACTTTTGCGGTTTCTCTTCAGATCGTTTCCGTGTAAACATAGCCTAAAACTCCTGCCATATGTTTATTCCACCCATAAACTCAGTAAGCTGATTTCACAAATTAGTTCTCTCTCCTGTCTGAATTAGCAATTTCAGGTGATTGGAACAAAATACTGAGGAGGACTTTTACTTTCTGAACCTGGACTTTACACCTCTGTATAGCAATGCCACATGTCACCCAAGAGCAAAAAAATAGGCCAGAACTGGACCTCATCGTAGCCACAAAATCTTAAATATGGAGTAACTTCAGACACAGCCTTAGATGAAATCCACTGAAGAGAAAAGAAGACATTAAATCTGTGAAGATCTCAGCAGAGGAGGAATAAACAACTCCACAAACAGCATTACCAGCTTCACTTATTACTAACCAGACTGGCTTTATTTCTGTCAGATGTCTACAGTAGTTCTTATTGAGAATTAACAGAGGTTTAACTCTAATGTGTTTCATTTCATTTCACCATAACAGTGATTAGTGTTTCCAATAGTTGGGCTCTTAACTCTTATTATATATTTTGTCTTATTGGCTGTTGTGACAGTTTGTTTGTAAAACACATTTGCAGAGGAAAAGAAAGCTAAAGTGAAATGAGATCAGGTGATGATGGTTACCTGTTGATGTTTTTATAATCATTATGAAATAGATTGATTCACTGAGGTATTTTAATCTAACTATTATGTTGTCACATTAATATTTTTTTTCACAACACAAACCCTGTGTTACTGCAGCATGAGATCCAGCAATAGTATAACAATAAGTTAGAAGACTTTAACAAACATGAGCACAAAAAAGTCAGTTTATGATGACACACACAGACATCAACAATCAGTGTATGAATCTCAACAATGGTAACAATCAAAAGTACCTTGCTGCAATGCATGCTTGGTCCTAGCATAGTACAAAACTCCCAGCATGCATTGCAACATGAATAAATTATGCAGCTGAATTGCCCTATAATTTAGTTTTATTCTAAATATTTGCGTACATTTTTTTGCTGTTGTTTTTGTTGTGAATTAGTAGCCTTTCAGTGATGTTCTCAATTAATCTGTTTATCTAAATACCGTATTTTCCGGACTATAAGTCACACTTTTTTCATAGTCCTGCGACTTATAGTCAGGTGCGACTTGTATATCAAAATGAATTCATACTGACTGAGATAAACCAATAGAAAACATTACCGTCTACAGCCGTGAGAGGGCGCTCTAGTTGGCAGAGTTGTTCCGAAGCGACACCGAGGAAGAACTCAATGGATTCAGTGTTGTGTGATGAGATCGGGAGTGTGGTGAACTTGCTGACCGGTAACTTGTTGGATATTAATTTAGCCTATTCAGCCTCCCAGGTATATGTTCTTTATGCTATTGTGTAGGGTTTCCCGCAGAAAATGTGTTAGTTAAGGTGGTGGGGTGGGGTTTGTCAGATTTTTTTTTTTTTTCTGTACCTAATACCTTCAAGTTAGCCTACATGTCGCCACCATACACATCAGCATAAATGCTCCTGATAAATGATTTGTTATTAAAGCATTAATATTCACAAACCACTGTTAATTTAACATAAAAGCAAGCAGGCTGCATGCATGGTTTGCCATGACTGAATGCGCGCAAAGTGCGCTCCCTTAATAATTCCTAAAAAGCTGACATCAGTTAATCGCATCTCATACATCTGTTATTATCAATGAAGCTGACTGCATAATGAATCTTTCATAATATCTTTTATAATCAGAGGATTTGCCAGCATGCAGAATTCAGCACTGAACAAAAAGTCAGTTTTGAGCGGTGAGGGGATTCTATCTTAAATGCTTCTGATTTGGCCATTGTGTTCAAGAAATCAACACATATGTCTGTGATTGGCTACATCGCTCAACGCTGCAAACATGTTACAAATAGAAACTCTGGCCTGTAAATAGTTTCTATTTTGTTTTAGTTGTTCGTGTTGCTTCTCTGCAACAGATGAATAACAATTTATTCGTTTTATACGTTTTATTCATAGATATTTCTGTTTAATCATTTTATTCTCCCGCAGCCGCACACACAGAGTGAGTGCATTAGGCTACTGCCCACGCTCGCACTCGGCCATCAAATCTAGTCCCGCGCCGCACGTCTCTAGATCACGGGCCCGGCCCGAGTGTAGCGGCGGGAAATATCGGGCTCGGGCAGAGAATCTAAGCTCTAAACAGGACAGAGTAACACGGCGGATATCGCTCGTTTACATTTTTTTGACATAACATTCGTATAATTTTTTTTTCGTATACATTTTTTTGACGACGTAGTTAAGGCGGCAGGCGTGTGTTGCTTAAGTGCTGCGGGAAACCCTGTGTTACGTTAACATGCCGGACACCTATTCAGCCTGTTGTTCTGTGTGCTATTGTGTAGTTGAATAACTTGCCTTTCCAGATTAAATGTCTGTTCTTGGTCTTGGATTTTGTGAAATAAAATTCTAAATAAATGTGACATAGTCCAGTGCGACTTATATATATGTTTTTTTCATGGCGTATTTTTTGACTGATGCGACTTATACTACGGAACGACTTATAGTTCAGAAAATACGGTATTTGTGATTGTCACCATTGTTGAGATTCATACACTGATTGTTGATATCTGTGTGTGTCAGCATAAGCCAATTGTTTAATTTCATACTTGTTCAAAGATTTAAACCGATTGTTATATTGCTGGATCTCATGCTGCAGTAAAGGGTTTGTGATGTGAATATATTAGTGGAACAACATAATTGTTAGATTATAAAAATCTCAGTGAATCAGTCTATTTCATGATGATTATAAAACCATCAACAGATAACCATCATCACTTGATCTCGTTTCACTTTAGCTTTCTTTGCTGCTGCAAATGTGTTTGACAAACTGTCAGAACAACCAAAAAAGACAAAAGATATAATAAAAGTTAAGAGCGCAACTAATGGAAACAAGAATCACTGTTATGGTGACTTAAAATGAAACACATTAGAGTTAAACCTCTGTTAATTCTCAATAAAACTTTTGTAAACGTCTGACAGAAATAAAATCAATCTGGTTAGTAATAAGTGAAGCTGGTAATGCTGTTTGTGGAGTTGTTTAATCCTCCTTTGCTGAGATCTTCAGAGATTTAATGTCTTCTTTTCTCTTCAGGTGATTTCATCTAAGGCTGTGGCTGAAATTACTCCATATTTAATATACACAGATTTTGTGGCTACGATAAGGTCCAGTTCTGGCTTATTTCTTTGCTCTTGGCTGACATGTGGCATTGCTATGCAGGGGTGTAAAGTCCAGGTTCAATATTTTGTTCTAATCACCTGGATTTGCTAATTTAGACAGGAGATAGAACTAATTAGTGAAATCAGCTGACCAAGTTTATGGGTGGAATAAACATATGGCAGGAGTTTTACTCTTTGTCCCCTGGATTACCCACCTCTGGATATCTGTGAGGGAAATACAGTAAATTATACACAAAATATATCAAGTTACCAATCACACTAAATAGAACACTAGAATAACAAACTATTTCTCACTATCAATGTACAGTGCTTTAATTTATCATGGAAAATAGCTTTTCAGCTACACAGGACTTAAACATCTCCATTTTAAATGTAATTCGCACCTAAAGACAGATATTCCTTCCCTCTGCCTTGTCTATCCCAAACGTACATAAGTTTGTCTATGTTTGTACAGTAATGTTGTATGCAACAGGTCCTTTAAAAGTGAAGCCCAGGTAAAATGTGACATTCTCATTGTTCTGGGGTACTGAGGATGACTTGAGAGCTGGGATGTGAAATTTCATTCCTTTGGGACCCTCTAGAAAAACCTTCTCATCCTCCGTCCAGCCGGTGACACATCTCAGCAATTTAGAGATTTCTGGCATTTTCCATACTGCTCCACTAAACCATTTCTGGCGTTTTTCTGAAACAGACAGCAGTTTTGTGATTGTTTCAACCTTGCTCTTGTGGACAAACTTTTCAAATCCAGTCCCATTGCTCAGGAAGAAATGAGTGTAGATCCTCTTTTTCCTTGGAGGGATGTCCTTTAGTTTCTTGTTGTAGTTTATCTGGAGATGTTCAACAGCAGAGAGAACAGTTTCATACTTGTGTTCTTTCTCCACTTCTGTGTCATGCTCTTCTGGCCAGAAGAGTAAAACGAGTAAGAAAAGAGCACTTGGCAAGCATCTCAGTTTCTCTTTAGGAAATTGGTGACTCAGTCTTTGTAGATCCTGAAATGTAGCCAGCTTAGAAGACTGAGTTGAGAGGCAACTTAAAGCAAAGTGGGATGCTATGTACTTGACCAGGTCTGCTGGTAGCATTTGTGCCCTCATAGGATTGCTTGGGTAAAGTGAAATAATGTGCTCCAGAACACTCACAGGGTTGCTATCTTTCTGGTTTGTTAGGAGGGAAAAAATTGTTGTGATGTTTCCGCCACCATGATAATAAATCATCATGCGTTTCATGAGAGGACTTAAGTTCCATTGGTTTTGATCTGTAAGAAGAGAAGCACCACAGAAGTATTTGCCATAATCAAAAGACTTATTCACCAGCCAGTGCATTGGATACTTTATAGTCCTCTCAACAGTGTCAGATGTCTTCTCCTCATCGGTGTTTAGGTCAGTCTGGAAGTAACTCAAGTCTTCCGAAATCCATTCCAGTGCTTCCAGCATTAGTTTTTGGAGGTTTTTCAGCTTCCAATGAAAATGTTCCCATGGTTCTTCTATCTCAACAGGAATGTAATCTGTAAGGAGGTATTTAATTAATTCTGAAGACTTTCTTCTTGAGAACACATGAAGAGTGCGCATTAGATTCAGCAATGCACATCCTACCTCTACTACTCCAAAAAATCCAGCATTGTTCATGGTGTCATTGTCCTCAACTGCTGCATTCTTGCATTCCTGGAAACATTCAATGGCTTTTAGTGCCGTTTCCAAAGCATCTACTGTGTTTTCAGGTGTTTTTTCATCCTGCTCCATGGCTTTACATTTTGCTGCAAACCTGTACACCTGACCTCTGGTATCAAGAATGTAGGAATTCTTTGGCCTTTTCTCTACTGCAGTTTTTGCCCACTTTTCTGCTTCTTCAAATCTGTCATGTTTGTAATTGAGTCGAGCCAGTTGCTGAGCAAAAAATGCATCCTCATTAAAACGCTTGTAAGCCGCTTTTAGAAGCTCAATGGCTTTATCCGGACACTCTTTCTCTCTCACATGCTCAATTAGGGGAGAGAAGAAGCTGTCAAATTTATCACCTTTGCTGATCCTGTGGCGTGTCATGAACAGATCTCGCAAGAACTTCATGTACTGATCTCTACCAAACCTGTGCTCAAAGAGCACATCGTTGTTTAGAAGATCGGAAGCAAGATCACTTTGTTGTTGTTTGTCACCCAGAAATTGGAGGATTTCCTTTGCAACCAGTGGATGAATGATTCTGACGGAGTTAATGAAGGTGTTTTCATCCCTCAAGTGTATTAAGACCAATTTAGCTTGCTCACTTAGAGAAGTCTCAAAGGCATGTCGTCGAAACCTATCCACACAGATGGACAGAGCCAGGAGAGCTTCGCAATGTGACTGAGAGATGAACGAGTTATGCACGTAAGTGTTGAGCAATGCCACATACAGAACAAGCTTAGTAACCACAGAGTTGTGGTCAATATCTTGCAGTAAATGTTTGACAAACTTCTTCACATATTCAGCAATTTTGTGGCTCTCGAATTCCTCACTCATCAGGACAAATGTTAGAATAAATTCTGGCCTGAACTGCTTTTCAAGTCTTTGGCGTTTTTTGGAAAACTGCTTTTTTTCGGTCTCTGAAAGTTTATGAGTTATGGAAACATTCTGTTGAGGTGATTCCCTGCACATCTTCTCTGGATTGTGCGATCGCCTACAACTTAGCAGAATGAAGCAGAGAGTTCCACGTGCTATTTTCTTGGTATTGACAGCCACTTCCAATTCATTCTTTACATCTTCTAAATACTCTTGATCACAGTCTTCAAACAGCAGGAGAACAGGGAGGCATTTTTGGGGATCTTTTTCTTCGTATTCCCGAAGCCAAACGGCATCTTCTGAAACAACCGATACGGATTTTGAAGGTTTTACAACGGCACACCTTAGATCCCTTCGGTTATTCCATAGTACCTGCCTTGCCACTGTACTGCCACCACTGCCAGGATGATGGTATATGTTGATGCAGCTGATGGGTGCCCGATCCAAACTCCAGCAAAGACAGTCTTTTACCATATTGTTGACTTCATTGTAAGCATCTCTTTGAATTACCTCCCCAATGATCTTTTTATCTGCAAGCCAGAGATTCATCCAAGTTACTTTTCCTCCATGGTAAAACTGCTGCTCAATCGTTTCCTTTTCAGATTCCATGACATCGGGACTAGTTTCTTCACAGTGGTTTAGACTCAGAATCTCCAATGAACATCTGGTTTCCTCCTCTCGAGTATCAAGGAAACACTCCCCTTTGACATGGATCGGTAGTCTTTTGGTGGCCTGTGTTGTGGTAGGCTGGACCTGTTGGAGGGTTGCATTTACCTGACTTATTGTCATCCCAACAACACTTGAACTGTTTAATGTGTCCATGTCACAGGATCCTAGAGCAAAGGTCTGCCAGTCCTTGAAATTCTCCTCCGATTCAGCAAGGCAAATAATGTCTTCATGTCCTTCCATGTCAGTGAAGAACTCATAGAACGTGTTTAGGAATGGTGTGTCAACAGGGGAAGTAAGAAGGAAGATCACTTGAAAGGTTCCTTTGGGCAAGATATCTTTGCAGATCAATGACACACAATCTTTTAAAAGGGTTCGTTTTGATTTGACCCAGGTCTTCTTATCACAGGGAGGCTCGTTGCCTTTAAAATCGCTCCGGCCATTGCAAAATATCCAGCTGGTTTGATCAAACAGACGCAAATGACTCTCAAAGTCTCGGATGCTCAAGCCGCTGGGAATTTTGTAGTTTTGCATGAAATGGCGGTTCACTGCATGGTGCTTATTGTATTCATGACATAACCCAGACACATTGGAATCTGGATCAAAGTCAAACACACAGAAGATGTTCATGTTCAGCAAAAAATCAATGTGTTGCAGATCCTTCTCTTGAAATCGATTGGTAACAAGGATGTGCCATTTTTCCTTGTCCATTATTTTCTTTCCACCTGTTATGAGCATTTTGAGCTTTTTCCCCAGGTTCTGGCATAGTTTTGGTGCTGTGAAATTATATGTTTTCTCTGCCTCTTCTCTCTGAGCATCCCTAAAATTGATCAGTTGGTAGAACTCATTCAGGTCAGCCACGGGTTCTGTTTTAGAACCCACTCTCCGATAAGCGGTTTTCTTCTCAAACTGAACTTTGTTTGCCTTCTCATTGAAATTTGGCAGGCTAACAGAGAACACCTTGTTCTTCACTATGCTCACTGCTGGCTTAATATCAACCTCCACAACATAGTGTTCCACAATGCTGTTTGAACAAACTACTTTAACAAACTGAGGTTCACCAATACATAGTCGTACAAGTTCGCTATCAGAGCTAGAGAAACTCCTCTCAATGTAATCTAATGAATCATAGTATACATCTTTTTCCTCGACAGGAACACCAATGATTTCACCATGTACATAACCAGTGTCACCTCTACTGTCCATGGCACCAAAATGTATTGTGCCATTTGTACGAACATTCATACAACCAGTAGCAAACTTCAGCAATTCCTTTGCAAACTTGGCCTGTAGTCTTTGACGGTCCAGCGTTGCAGCAATGGCAAATGACTTGTACTCATGACATGGAATAATAAAATCATTAACCCCTGATTCTGGTAAGAGCACACTGTTCTTAACATATGTAAAATCAACACCTTTCATATCAAAAGGTCGTAGTTTTGAATCTCTTTTTGTTGTTACCACAAGTACAGAGTCTCCTTCCTTGTTATTCTCTTCATTGACATCGGCTCTTGTGTCAATACATTTAATTGCAACAGAAGTCTGTTTGTGTAAATGATCATGATGTCGTTGGACTATTTGTGAATTAATAACTAACTCATCTCTTTTTTTGATTATCAAAAGCGCAGGCCCGGATTTCATTCCAGTCTCTTTTTTCAGATATTCTTCTGATAGTTCACAAAGGATCCGGCCATCTACTTCCTCTTCATGAAGTTTTTCGATGTACGTTTCTTTAATTCCTATTGATCTTAACCAGTTGCTCACCATAGACTCATTCCATGTCTCCAGTGGAGGATCCTCTGTCTTTTCTGCAAACCAAAAAATTGCTCAAGGTGAGATATTTTACTTTAAAACAATAACTGGTAAGTGTTATAAAAAAAACATTATACTTGCCCATTGTTTAATGTCTTCTAATGATCATTCACAGTGCAAATACAGATACCTTTACATTGCAGACCTTGAAGAACAGAAATGACATTGTTGGAGCAGACATTTTAAAGCCGTCAACAATATATTTATCTGTATTTCATCTGGCAACAACTGGGATGTATTTCAGATTAATTTCATCATTAAATAAACGCACAACAAGGGGTTTCTATGCACAACAGAGAAAGGTGCATCCATTTACTTATCTGTTAATTGCTAATGCTTTAAATTCACATCTGCATGAACAAAGTGCATGCTATAGAATAGATTCATAAATAGCCATAACCATAGACAAAGTATGAAAATCAGTTATTAGGGTGATTGCATGAACATGCACATGAGCATGGAGAACTTCTATCAGTGATGCTACTTCAAGTAGTGAAATATATACACAAGTAGTACAGATAAAAATGTGTATATATATATATATATATATATATATATATATATATATATATATATATATATACTGTACCCTATGTTGCCAAAAGTATTGGGACACCCCTCCAAATCAATGAATTCAGGTGTTCCAATGACTTCCAAGGCCACAGTTGTATAAAATCAAGCACTTAGGCATGCAGGCTGCTTTTATAAACATTTGTGAAAGAACGGGTCACTCTCAGGAGCTCAGTGAATTCAAGCGTGGTACCGTGCTAGGTTGCCACCTGTGCAATAAATCCATTCCTGAAATGTCCTCTCTACTAAATATTCCACAGTCAACTGTTAGTGTTATTTTAACAAAGTAAAAGCAAATGGGATCAACAACAACTCAACCACGAAGTGCAATGCAAAGCATCGGGTGCAGTGGTGTAAAGCACGGCGCCACTGGACTCTAGAGCAGTGGAGACGTGTTCTCTGGAGTGACGAATCACGCTTCTCTGTCTTGAAATCCGATGGATGAGTCTAGGTTTGGCGGTTGACAGAAGAACGGTACTTGCCTGCCTGCATTGTGCCAAGTGTAAAGTTTGGTGGAGGGGGGAATAAGGTGTGGGGTTGTTTTTCAGGGGTTGGGCTGGGCCCCATAGTTCCAGTGAAAGGAACTCTTAATGCTTCAGCATTTCAAGACATTTTGGACAATTTCATACTCCCAACTTTTTGGGAACAGTTTGGGGATGGTCCTGCCCTGTTCCAACATGACTGCGCACCAGTGCACAAAGCAAGGTCCATAAAGACATGGATGAGCGAGTTTGGTGTGGAGGAACTTGTCTGGCCTGCACAGAGTCCTGACCTCAACCCAATAGAAGACATAGGTTTTGTATTTACACTGATCAGCCAATACATTAAAACCACTGACAGGTGAAGTGAATAACATTTAATTATATTATTACAATGGCACCTGTCGAGGGGTGGGATAAATTAGGCAGCAAGTGAACAATCAGTTCTTGAATTTCACGTGTTGGAATAAAAATTGGCAAGCGAAAAGATCTGAGTGACTTTGACAAGGGCCAAATAGTGATGGCTAGATGACTAGTCAGAGCATCTCCAAAATGGCAAGACTTGTGGGGTGTCCCGTGGTAGTACCTACTTAAAAGTGGTGCAAGGAAGGACAAATAGTGATCCTGAGTCAGGTTCATGGGCGCCCAAGGCTTACTGTTACCCCTTGTCCACCAGCATGAACCGGGTGCTAGTTCTCAGAGCCAGAGCTATTGTCAGTTCGGAGTTGGTTCGACTGACGAGCCTTCTAAGAACCGGTTTGCCTTTCCACGGGCCAGAGAGCCACCACATTGCCTGGTCTTACGTCACTGTATACATCTCATGTTGCCCAGCAACGCTAGCGCTATTCACTAATGACAGCGCTAAACACAAACACAACAGGCTTGTTCGAGATGCATCAGCTTCTCGCAGACCGATCAGCGCTTGACATCAAAGCACTGCGAGAGCAATCCAAAAGCACAAGGAGTCGTATGGTCTCCAAACACTCCTGCAGCTCCGACCGGTCCGCGGCGCTCCGATGTATCTCCAACAAGCTTTCCATCATCAATGGCGGTTGTTGCGTTACTATTGATGCTTATGGCTTTGCAAACCTACTTTGGCATCAAAACACGAATCCAACACGTTCGTGCAGCTCGCCGTAACTTGAATAGACAGAGATTACAATCAAGCTGATATTAGCTCGATTAGCTGCTATTTAAAAAATGGCGGTCACAAGCTTCTGTTCGTCTTGCTGGTCACGGTAACCCTGCCCCCAGTCCCTGATGCAAGCGGTTCTTACTTCTAGACCAGCAATGTTGTCCAAGACAAATTTCCCAGCAATGGGACTAATAAAGTATAAAGTAAATGTTTTGGTACTACTTAAAGGGACACTTCACCCATTTGCTTTAAGCCTTATATTATTAGAAACCCAGTCATATTTAAATGGTCATGCATTATTCCCTCATTTTCCCCTGAGAAGGGAGAAATAAGGATTTCAGTGTTGCAGTTCCTGCTTATAATGATGTAAAAATCGTCATTTTGCGTCATTCTAAGCAGGAAGTCCCATATCTTTGTAGAGGGGTTGAGATTACAAACACTCGTTCCTCATTTATCCAGGGGGTGGGACTCAATCACGCTACACAGACCTATTACAGATCAGTGGGTGGGACTTAAAGCAATATCCTCCGTCTTGTTTGGAAGCTAAGCTAACAGGCGCTGTGGAGCCAGATGTGAAGTTACGACAATGGCGGAAGGTAACTTACTCAATATGATATGGAAGAAGAGGATTTCGAAAGTTCGAGGCTACTTTTACGAGCCGCAATATAGCGAAGAGCAGCTGAGGCGGATGGAGGAACAGGAGGCGCCGGCGGCTTCTGCAGCCGAGGCAGAAGACCTGCCTGTCGCGGACGAGAAACCTGGACTGGCTCGAGCTAGGGCAGACTGGTGGTGCTTGTGCGCATACGGACATAGAGATAGAGTCCGTCTGCTGCAAAGAATTTCAACGATGCCAATTTCTACAGGACGAAATCTCTGAATCAGACGAGGACATGGACGTTTGTGTTGTGAATCATCCTAGTCCCGCACCGCATATGTTCTGACTGAACATCCCGGTACCATGCAATAATTCACCTCGAATAATTCACCATGCAATGATTCACCATTTCATTTAGAAAGAAATACAAACGAGGAGTAATTCCGTCGCATGTCGCAACTCGCCCGCCATCTCCTCCTCTGGAGTCAGAAGCATCTGAGGTCGCTTCGAGCCATGTATGTCCCTGGTGTGCTCAACCATGTGGCCGACGAGCTATCACGAACTGTGCTCCTGGGAGAATGGCGACTCCACCCCCAGGCAGTTCAGCTGATTTGGAGAGAGTTCGGAGAGACTCAGGTAGACCTGTTCGCCTCCTCAGAGACCTCCCACTGCCAGTTGTTTTACTCCCTGACCGAGGGAACACTCGGCACAGACGCACTGGCACAGAGCTGGCCCCGGGGCCTTCGCAAATATGCATTTCCCCCAGTAAGCCTACTTGCACAGACCTTGAGCAAAGTCAGGGAGGATGAGGAGCAGGTCCTTCTGGTGGCTCCCTACTGGCCCACCCGGACTAGGTTCCCAGAACTCATGCTCCTCGTGACAGTCCCTCCCTGGCCCATTCCTCTGAGGAAGGATCTTCTGACTCAGAGATGGGGCACCCTGTGGCACCCGCGTCCAGACCTCTGGAAACTCCATGTCTGGTCCCTGGACGGGATGCGGAGGTTCTAGGTGACTTACCCCCAGAGGTACTTAACACCATCACTTCTGCAAGGGCGCCATCCACGAGACGTGTGTACGCCTTGAAAAGTGGAACCTGTTCGTCGAGTGGTGCTCTTCTCGCCGAGAAGACCCCCGAAGATGTTCGATAGGGTCTGTGCTTTCCTTCTTGCAGCAAGGGTTGGAGCGAAGGCTGCCTCCCTCCACCTTCAAAGTACATGCTGCCGCTATTTCAGCTTATCACGACCACATAGATGGCAAAACAGTTGGAAAGCACGACCTGG
This sequence comes from Phoxinus dragarum, assembly GCA_033366665.1. NCBI lineage: Eukaryota > Metazoa > Chordata > Actinopteri > Cypriniformes > Leuciscidae > Phoxinus > Phoxinus dragarum. The sequence continues at coordinate 42,093 of JARPMJ010001665.1, read as the reverse complement.
TCGTCAGGTTCCTTAGGGGGGCGAGACGATTAAATCCTCCTCGACCCCCCTCCATACCCTCTTAGGAACTTTCTCTGGTGCTTCGAGCACTTCAGGATGCTCCATTTGAAAAATAAATTTTAAATCATAAAGAAAATTGTATGAGTTAGACTTTGATTTATTTATGTAGATAAGATATATAAGATTAGGTATAAGATATATGTTAGGTGCTCTTAAAGTAATGAATAAATAGTACTATATTAACTGCACGTGTTTAAATATTAAACTTTCTATCTGAATTTGTATCTCGTTATCCCTGAGAGACAGTGTGGAAAAATGTTTTTGATCCATTGCAGAGATCCTAAGAGTCAATGGTTTATGGTTTAACTAAGATCATTTTTGTGCATTGTGCATAGTATGAGAATGAGATTGTGTGACCAATTTAAATTGTGATTTGAACAAACATAACAGACATCTTAGAGCCATTTTCAACTAAAAAATATATACAAAATATTTTTTAAAAATAAAAATATAAAAAATAAAAATATAAAAAATATATAAAAAACAACCACCACCTTCAACTAAACCTTGCGAAAACTGAGCTACTTGTGGTCCCGGCCAACCCAACACTTCATCACAACTTCACCATTCAGCTAGGCTCGTAATCCATAACTCCATCAAGGTCAGCCAGGAACCTTGGAGTTGTAATTGATGATCAATTGATAATTTCAATTTTTTCAATTTTCTTTATGAGGATACTCGTGTTAAAAATTGTGTGTTATTGTTTGTTCAAGCTGAAAGAGAACTCGATTCTGGCATGCGTATTTCTGTGCGTTGTGTGTGTTTCACATGCAATGAGTTCTCTTTGGCTTGGCTTGAATGGTCTAAAAGCATTTGCATGAATAAGAGCACATCATATAATGTAGGGCTTAGCCAAAGGACGACAGAAAAAACAGATGCTGCGTTAATTGCATAAATTTTTTACCACTGAGGGTCAGATGTACGTACATTTGCGAACGCAGTGTTAATAGCGCCATGGCCAAGGCGCAGAAAGCGATTGATGTGAAATCGCAGTGTGCGTGTTATGTACCTGCTGTTCATCAGGTAATCAGCACATGTCCTCGCCCCCTATACCGTACATTGCGCGTATAAACGCGCAATTGAATGGGCCTCCTCCTCTCTTTCCATCATGCTATGACTGTTTGAAATTATACTGATGGCAATAATTGTAATGTAGTGAGGAGTTTAACAACGGCTTGGAATGTGAACGCTCGGAGATTCGATGCCATTTTTGATTTCTTCCAGTAACTGTAATATTGCGTCGCTGCTTAATCTGTAAAGCTTAATGATTTTGTTTTCACTCAACTGAAAAAGTGTGATTCTTGTGGCAAAAATCTTTTCAGCTCGTCTCCTTAGCCTATGTCTTGCTCGGATTACTGCTGCCATTTCACCAGGAGGCATACGCCAGGAAACCCGCTTCCTAAGTTACTCCTGCTTTTAAGAGGCGGAGAATTTTCAGCGCAAAATAGAGGCGCGCTTTCATCGGCTTTTCTGTGCATACATAATTAGGCGCAGTTTACGCTTCTCCTCCCATCTCTTTGGGAGTGACACTCCCACTTTACCCTTGACCATCCCATGAATGCATATGCATGACACGAAAAGGGCATTTTCAGTTCCCGCGACAGGCAGTCTGCGCTTTCATCTCGGTGTGTCCCGTTCGTACACACCTCGCCATGGTTTTATGCGCACTTTGCGAAACAAATACGCCTGAAGTGGGCGCAAAAGCGTTAGTACATCTGGCTCTCAGACCTTTCCGACCATATTAGTTTTGTCAAGATTAGAAAAGGTTTTGATTATAAAGTAGTTAAAATAAATTTGGTAATATGAAACCTGACACCACCCATTAGGGGAGGGGCCCGCTAAAAGAATTTAAAGTACCATTTCCATGGTAACGTGTCAACTGTGAAAGATTGATTACAGTAACCAGCTGACAAAAGTATTGCCAGTATTTTACTGTAAAAAAGCCTGGTAAGGTCTAACAGTGCAGCTAATACTTTTCTATCAGTGGCCATTCACCAGGGGCGTCGCACCCGTGGGGGATGTGGGTGTTTTAACACCCACACTTTTCCCGGTGAGAGGGTTCAACACCCGCACTTTTTCTGCAGTTTTTCCGCAGTTTTGCACAAACGCATTACAACAGTGGCTCCTCCGTTTCTCTGGCCACTCTGTGTGTGCGCTTGCAGCGGCTCCTCCTCTCCCCCTCCCTCCCGAACACGACACCGGCTTTGAGTGTGACTGGCTGATGATTGGCTGTTCTGCCTTAAGTCCCGCCTCTCTTGGTGTGTTAGATTTATCGGTCAGCTCGTGCTAAGGAGGCGGGAACTTATGGTTATGGTTATTTACATCTCCCTTTTAAAGGTACTTTGAATGAGTGTTTATGCTTTCGAGGTTTTTAAGGCAGAGGGTGGACCACGGTGGGGGTCCACTGCCGGGCCCCTGGTTCCCCGAGGCGGATAGGAGAGCCGATCGGGTCCCTCCTCCACCCTGGAACTCTCCTGAAGCCGCCATAGCCGATTTCGGGTTACCAGTGGCCCGGTTCTCTGGTGGCGCGGGCTGGCTGGGACAGTAATGCCCTAAATAAGCTTGATATGGGTTTGGGAAGATGTTATGTTTATGTTTATGTTTTGTTGACATGTCAAGTGTTTTCGGTATTATATTTTGATTTTTAGACTAAACAGCACAAGACTTTAAGTAGGCATTCTGTTTGTGCTGCGTGATTTAAAGAAAAGTGCGCACTTTGCTCACGCGATCAGCATGGTGATCTGGTGTTTTCTCCAAAATAAAAGCTCAAGTGTTTATTTCTTGCAAGTGAAGAAATTAGGACAAAAGTATTGTAATTTTCCTATTCTATACTTTTGAAATATTAATTTTCATTTATACAGTAGCATACATTTATAGGCTATATGGATTTTCATAATTATGGCATAATTATATTAATCATTATTATATTATTATAATAAATGTTTGGCATTCTAAAACACCAGTCATAATGTAATGTAGACTGAGACTCTATATCATAACTAAAAAGATGTTTGAGCCCTCTTTAGGTACAAGTCAATGCTTTGTTCTGTGTGTACAGTTCATGGGTCGAAGCCGGTTAAAGCTCTTAATTTTGAGCTCTCAAAGTGCACCAGATTGATGCATTTAACCTTAAAATGTACAAAATTTTCTTTCGGGGGACCATGCCCCAGAACCCCCCTAGAGGGACAGAGGTCCACACAACATATTTTTACAGCCCTGACCACATCCATCCCCCACACTTTTGAAAAGCTTGCAACGCCACTGCCGTTCACAGAACCGATAATCAGAGCAAACCACTTCAGGAAAAATCAACTGTGATGAAGCGAGTTTTGGGGCGAAATCGGAAAAGAAACTGTTACTTTAACAGATGTGATGATAACAAAAATGTTCATATTGATTGATAAAGCTAAAGTTTAATCGGATTTATGTAAACTAATGATGTCTAGCTTGAATGGGGTTAATGGACTTTATGCACAGCTGCACTACTTCCTGAACTTTAGCCCGCTCCTTTGTTTCCTGCAGTGGCGGACTGGGACAATAATTCAGGCCGGGAATTTGACTCCACTGCCAGGCCACCTCTGCTGCTGCAGTCACCACCACCCTATTCATGTAATCTACTGGACTGATAAACTTGTAGGCTAACCCTATTAATGTAACAGGTAGACTACCAGATACAATATAAATGAATAAAAAAATAACCCTTAAAAACTCACTGTCCACCACCTCTAGCTCAACAGCAGGAGCATTGGCAGCTCTAGTGCTACTGTTGCTTCCTTCGTCACCTTTTCAAAATAAATAAATAAACAAACAAACATTGTAGGCTACATATTGCAGACTAGAAATGAAAAATCTAAATAACTAACACTGTATTCTTTTCCATACCATCTACTTGATTTATTTATTATTTAAATAATTTGACCCACTAACACTATTCTGTCTACTTTTTATACATTTTTATTTATTATATAAAAAATATGCTACATGTAGACGAAACGAGACTTGACACAGCACCACTTACATATTGTTGCTCGTTTGTTGGTTTAATTTTATCTATTGTGATTATCTAAGTGATTTGTATGTAGTGTTAATTTTGTCACCTATTTTTAATTTAGTCTTAGTCTTGTGCCAAATGTCTTAGTTTTAGTCAACTAAAAGTCTCGTCATTTTAGTCTAGTTTTAGTCAAAAGAAACTCAAGGTATCTTAGTCAAGTTTTAGTCGACTAAAAGTCTCGTTATTTTAGTCAAATTTTAATTAGTCGTCTAATTTTAGTCAAAAGAAACTCAATATTTCTAAGTTTTAGTTAAAACATTTTAGTCTTTTTTTTAAATAAATTATTTCTGAGATTATTTCTGATAACCATTTCAGTCAAATAGTGTTTCACACATCTCAAATATTGGTTAAATGTCATAATTACCTGAAAAAAATGTAATAGATTTTTTTAATGCAACTAGTTTTTAACATTAATCTGTTCATAACAGATGAATATCTATCTCCTGATGATGGCAAGTAGAGACGATTGGAGACGAAAATGAAGAGAGATTTTATCTTAGTTTTTATTTTATGCAAAACATTCTCGTCTTTTTTCGTCAACAATAATGCATGTTAATTTAGTCTTAGTCAGCGTTTTTGGACATTGGTGCAGTCTCGTCATCGTCTCGTCTTAGTCATGGAAAAAAAGGTCGTTGACGAACATTTTTAGTCTCGTCTCGTCTGACGAAATTAACACTATTTGGATGAAAGCGTTCGTCTGCCAAATTATTACAAATATAATGTAAATGTAATCTTGACCGACCTGTTCCCTTACTGGCAAACATGGCTGAGATTTTGCAGCTTGCTGCGTCTGTGGCCAGGGCTCCCTCTCTGCTCCTCCTTTGCGTTTACGCTCCATTTTTTTGAACTATTTAGTCAGTTATTAGGCAGTGCTTCGTGACGTTGGGTGGGATTGTCATTTTCACTCCGCCATTATGATTCGTCGATTGAGAGATCCGTCAATTAATTCGTAGTTGCACACCAGCCTATCACATGCCAGGCTGATCGTCTGCACCTTTTTTTTTTTTTTTTTTTACGACCGTCAGGCCACCGGGAAATGTCCCGGTGCTCCCGATGGCCAGTCCGCCCCTGGTTTCCTGTCTGCCATTATTGGACAAACTGATTAATCCAGGTGTGCCTGACCAACAACAATAATCAGACACACCTGGATTAATCAGTTTGTCCAATAATGGCAGACAGGAAACAAAGGAGCGGGCTAAAGTTCAGGAAGTAGTGCAGCTGTGCATAAAGCTGCACTCAATTGAGATTGCAAATGGACCAGGGCCAAAAGCAGTCCAGACAGTGTCCAAGATATATTTGATGGCGCCATGTATAAATCTGTAGATCCTCTGAATGATCCAGACCAGTTGAACCTTTCACTTACTTGGACTGTTGATGGTATCCCCATTTTTAAATCATCTACTTCCACATTTGGCCAATTCAAATCATAATCAATGAACCTCCCCCAGATTTGAGAAGCAGGCATGTGCTGCTGGCTGGTTTGATACAAAGTATCATAGAGAGAGCTGGTATATTGGAAGAGAAATCATGGCCATTGACAAACAGCTACTTAAAGGGGTCATGACATGAGAAACCAAATTTGCCTTGATCTTTTGGTATATAAGAGGTCTTTGTACCATTAAAACGTCCTGCAAGTTTCATAGCTTAAGACGTCCTCCCCATTATAAACGAATCATTTATTTAATCAAGCTCTAAATACAGCTCGTTCTGGATCCATGGTAAGAAGTGACGTCACGGTACGAAGTGACGTACCAGCGTTTGCATATGACCGCCTCCAGAACAAGACAGCTACGCTTAAAGCGCAAGACAACTACGCTCATTTCGTATCGTTGTCGCGCCCGCGCGCCGCGCGCCTCACAAGTGTTCAGTCGACGGACAGCGAGTGGGTCTGTGTACAGGGAGATTACGACGCCGCAGATGTGCTGGTCCTGGCTGTGGACAAACAACATCTTTGAATACGCTGCGAAAGATCCAGTCGTCAGGGAAAAATGGATGCACTTTATTTTTTGCGGACGTCTCCGTCACGGCAGTGTTAGTTTAAGCGTTTGTTCTATACATTTTAAGGATGACTGTTTTGAGCTTTGCCAGAAAACTGTTGCTCAAAGATAAGTCCGTGCCGTCTATTCTGGGCTCAACAACGACGACGCAAACTGTAAGTAATGTATTTAAAACTTTAAACTACTTTTTAATACGCTGAAAGATCCAGTCGTCAGGGAAAAATGGATGCACTTTATTTTTTGCGGACGTCCCAGTCACGGCAGTGTTCTATACATTTAAGGATGACTGTTTTGAGGAAAAAATCCCAATATGATGCTTGGCTTTGCCAGAAAACGGTTGCTCAAAGATAAGTCCGTGCCGACTATGGGCTCAATAACGACGACGCAAACTTACTTTTTACCATGGCTAATATAAACACATTTGTATAAGAGAATCTTGAAAATATGTCGCCTTTCTAGTAGGCCTACATGTGATAGAAAATTAAAAATGTTGCCTTTATCAATGCTGCATCTTCAAAGATGGCCTGTCTGTGCATGCATTTTTGTCCGTGGTACACCCTATCATTTCATTGGAATTAGTTAAATAATGTTAAACTGTTAGCAAATGAAGCTATAGGATAATTATGCAACAATAATCCGTTTTCAAGTGTCTCGGGTTAATTTTTTTTTATTAATTCAAAATAGTTTCACTTTCCATGTGGACACGGGCTGATCCAGTCTTCGTTGTTGTGGTGATGGTTCATTTTCCTCTGATTCTGGCTCAAACATAATAAGGTTTTATCATTGCAAGAGCCATCGCTTCGCATGCATCACCCGCTATTAAACAGTTACGCCGAATCCGCAAACGTTCTGGCTGGGGGCGTTAATAATTGATGCATAGGCACTGACGTTAGCCAATCATAACAGTGGGCGTTAACACTGAACTCTTAAAGGGGAAACACCCCCAAAACAGACTGTTTGAATCAGAGGATGAGAAACAGGGTGGGAAAAGGTCATAAATCACTACATTTTAAAAGTTTTTTGTAAAAAAACCTTTAGTAATACTATAATTGCACCTAAGGGAACATAATAAAAAAAATAAAAAAAACCATGTCATGACCCCTTTAAAATCAAGCCACCAGTCAATATTACAAGACCTCCACAACCTATAGAGATACGCAAGTTCTGGAAGGCCTCAGAATACAGGAATTTTCTTTTGTTTTATAGTCTACCATGCCTGAGTGGCATTTTACCACGGCAATTCCTTGATTCCACTTAATGTTACTTGTACAAGGAACTTATTGTCTGTTAAAAGATAATATTTCTTCACATGACATATGTAGCTGAATATTTGTTGAAAACTTTTGTGAACCGTTTTGAGAGATTGTATGGCAAATGTCAGTTTCAATGTGCACATTTTAGAGCACAATCTGTAAGAAACTGGGGTCCATGGTGCCAGAGGGCTTTTATTTTTGAAAGTCACAATGGAAAATTGCTCTTCCGTGGCACTCAGGCAGTTCCATTTTTTTTTCATATTAATCAACTAAGCAAGGACTTTGTTGAGCAGATGGTACAAACTTGCCAAAAACTGTGTAATTAAAACAAAAGTAGTCTTCCTGGGTTCACCGGTTGTAAGACCACCAACACCCAGAGAGGCATAATTATCTTCTCAGTGAATGGCATTAATGTTCACCAGTGTGCATTTTATTCAAGGGCTATAATTAATGGAAACAGATTTCACTCAAAAACAAGCACAACACTTTCTAGAAGAATGAACGTGCAATTCTTACAGAAAACGGGGCAGTGGCATGGTGAGGTCGTTTGTTGACGTGGGGCTTGACACAGGCTACAGCTTTATTGATCCAGTTAGCACTGCCACATTTACCATGTAAAGACAGACAAACAGGGACGACTGCGATAGTTAAGGAGTTTGCGTGATGTCAAATGAATTAAGTGCACTGAAATCAAAACAACTAGTGTTTACTTGAAAATGTGTATGGAGTACATCATTTATTTTGCCTTTAACCTAACAAATGGGACGTTGACTGAATATTCATGTATGTATAATAGTAATGTACTGTATAGTATGGTACAGTAATTTGTACATATCTGTCATATATTCATATACTCAAGTTTATTTTAGCGTTTAATAGAGACTTTGGTTAGTGTATTGTATACTGCCACACTTTGGTAAATTAGTACAATGTGGTTTTGCATTTTTTCCCCCCATGTAGCCTATTTAGTATGTATCAGATTGTATTGTAAGAGTTACAGCATAGTAGGTTATTAATTTTTGCAATGTTTTCTTAAATATTGACTGTTTTAACATTAATGTGGGGATAATTCTACAATACAGTTTCAAATGCATTCTGCAAAATACAAGTGCTATTAACTCTACAGTTTTACTACTGTAGTACTCATTTGTGTTTAGAGATATTCAGCAGTCAATGAAATAGGCTACTCTTATTATATTTTTGTGTGCATGTTTTAGGGAACACGTACTGAACTTGCAGGGTACATTCCTGCAGGATTTTTTATATATCTTATATACCTGAGTCCTGTAGGTTTGTCCACATACTGTCCTGCAAGATCCCATGTAAGATGAAAATCGCTGCAGATTTATCCAAAACGAACACTTATAAGCTGTATAACTAAAAACAGGCACTTATAACTGCTTATATATGGTATAGCTAGTAAGTTAGTGAAGGTAGGTAATAAATGTTGGAAATCCTTAAGTTTGTAAATTAATCTTTTAGATTGCGGCAATTAAGTTTATTTATGTATTTAATCAATCAATAACTCAATCTACATTTTGAATCCTGCAGGGCTCTTATAATTTCTGTAGGATGTTATGTATGGGGTTATTATTGTTGCAATATTCCAAATAAATAGATTAATATTCACAAATAAATGTAAAGAGATTCACAAAAATGTATCGAATTCACAAATGAATAGATTAAGATCCACAAATAAATGTAAAGAGTTTCACAAAAAATATAAAATTCACAAATAAATAAAATATTTACAAATGTTTTATTATTTTACAAACACAACTCTGCCTGGCATTTATTTGTGAATCGGTTCCTGTGCATTTGTAAATCGCTGCACGCATTTGTGGATTTTGAAACACTTCTAGCGCAGACGTGCAGAGAAATCCACAAATAGGTGGACTCCACCCACCGCCTACTCAAGCCAATCAGATAACGGCCACACCGAGCTGGCCAATCGTAGCACGTTATCGCTTCAACCAATCACCTTTGGCTTTACACTCGGGGCGGGGAAGTGGGAACTGAACTGATTCTTGCATCAATGAAAGGAGCAGCACTGGAGCGCAGTAGTAGCGCTGAACTGTTTGTGTGGTAAAAACACTCTGTTTTCAAAAGATTGTTGGAGTTTAAGGCCTCTTTATATTTCCATCAGGATACACTCAGGGAATTATGATAATCAGAGATCCCGAACACCATGAACAGTCTCTACACCGGCAAGAGGCGCGACACAGCGCGTCAAAAGCAAATAGGCACTGTCTGCTCACTGCTGCCGCTGCAGTTTAATAATGTAAAACTAGCATGTTTGAAATGTTAACACATATTCCCTATGTGACGTCTGCTTAGCTGCAGACATGTCGGCATAATCGTACTATTAACTATTACTCTGATCGTTGCCTACTTATTGACTAGTGCTGGTTACTTAAATCATATTTCGTGATAGTGTACTGGACGCGGGGCATTCATTGATAGTAAACGGATGCCCGCACTTCTGATGTAGCGGCTACTTCACGCTTTGCCCAGTGTAGATAGCCTCGCACGGGGTAGACACGATGCATGACATTATACGATTTTGCCTTTTAAAGCACAATCGCGGTGACAAATAGCAATAGGATATAAATAAATGTCATGTAGAATACCAAATATGAGCCCAAATGACCACCCAATATGTAACAGTACGAGCATCAGCGTGTATACTGGGGTCGATGCTGCACATAAAAATCTTGCAAAGCAAATTAAAAACTCTGTGTAGCAGTCAGAGTTTAAATAGTGTAGCTATTGATGGGTTGAACCTTATTCATTAGTCAGCTATACTTGATGCTTTTCTGTTCTATCTTGAATAACGTGACGCGTCCATAACGCGTTGTTCCCATAACAGAGATGTAAAGTGCTGTTTCTCTGGCTTTTTTCAAGGCTCATAAAAATTGTGGCTTGGCTTGACAAGCAGTCTAATGGTGTAATTCTAACAAAATCCAAACTTTAAACATATTTTGCTGTTGCAATTTTATGGGCCTTTGCGCGTACACTTCCTATTTGAGCAAATGCATACAGATGAATGATAAATGAGCAGTTATTTCAGAGCAAGATCACCCAGTGTAAAGCCAAACGTGATTGGTTGAGCGATAACGTGCTACGGTTGGCCAGCTATCTACACTGGGCAGTGGGCAAAGCGAATGTGCAAAAACATTTGTCCTAATTGCGTGAAGTAGCCGCTACATCAGAAGTGCGGGCATCCGTTTACTATCAATGAATGCCCCGCGTCCAGTACACTATCACGAAATATGATAGTAACCAGCACTAGTCAATAAGTAGGCAACGATCAGAGTAATAGTTAATAGTACGATTATGCCGACATGTCTGCAGCTAAGCAGACGTCACATAGGGAATATGTGTTAACATTTCAAACATGCTAGTTTTACATTATTTGAAACTGCAGCGGCAGCAGTGAGCAGACAGTGCCTATTTGCTTTTGACGCGCTGTGTCGCGCCTCTTGCCGGTGTAGAGACTGTTCATGGTGTTCGGGATCTCTGATTATCATAATTCCCTGAGTGTATCCTGATGGAAATATAAAGAGGCCTTAAACTCCAACAATCTTTTGAAAACAGAGTGTTTTTACCACACAAACAGTTCAGCGCTACTACTGCGCTCCAGTGCTGCTCCTTTCATGGATGCAAGAATCAGTTCCCACTTCCCCGCCCCGAGTGTAAAGCCAAAGGTGATTGGTTGAAGCGATAACGTGCTACGATTGGCCAGCTCAATGTGGCCGTTATCTGATTGGCTTGAGTAGGCGGTGGGTGGAGTCCACCTATTTGTGGATTTCTCTGCACATCTGCGCTAGAAGTGTTTCAAAATCCACAAATGCGTGAGGGGATTCACAAATGCACAGGAACAGATTCACAAATGCGTGCAGCGATTTACAAATGCACAGGAACCGATTCACAAAAAAATGCCAGGCAGAGTTGTGTTTGTAAAATAATAAAACATTTGTAAATATTTTATTTATTTGCAAATCTCATTTTATTTATTTGTGAATTTTATATTTTTTGTGAAACTCTTTACATTTATTTGTGGATCTTAATCTATTTATTTGGAATATTGCAACAATAATAACCCCATAGTATAGTTATGCAATCCTGCAGGATATAAGTGGACAAACCTACAGGACTCAGGAATATAAAAAATCATGCAGGAATTCAGGATTTCTATAGTTTTATTTATGTAAGGGAAAATTTTACTGTCAGAATTTGGTCGTTTTTTACAGCAAGGTTTAACAGTGTGCTGCAACCTGCAGATAATATTATGGCCAATAACGAAAGTCGACATTGCAACAAGATAAAAAATCCCTTTTATTTGCCTAAAAACTCTAACCAGTTTGAACTGGAACGCCGTACCCCCTCGCGAAAGCCCCCAAATGATGCACGCCTCCATATACACCCCCTGTTCTGCAGTTACAAAATACGAAGCTTGCTAAACTGTATTTTAGGATATATTTTGGGAATAAACAAACAAACTCACAGTTGTCGAGTCTCTCCTGCACTGACCGGAGTTCAGCAGCTTCCTCTTTACATCCATAGACGAATCTTCCAAAGAGACAAACCTTTGAGAAGTGTAAAGCAATGTGTAATACGAGTGTAAATAAAATACATCATTCAAAGTTGTTAAATATTTTCATATAACAAGGTATACCCATAGGCGTCGATTTCGGTGGGGAAATATACCGTATGGTATACCCAATAAACGAAGAGCGCGAGAGTGCAGTTATCAAACGCGAGACTTTCACTGTGTGGTACCGCCAAAGCCAGCTAAAATATCCAGCACGGAAACAACGGTTCTTAACTTTCGATTTCCTGAGAATGAAAGGAAGCGTTTCCTGTATGGGCTATTCAATATTTTTTTATATAAACAACAATTTACAATAATAAAGATAACATAAATGTTAGTTACTGAAAAGAACATGAAACATAGTAAAATGTTAAATAATAATAATAATAAAAAGAGCCCAACCATAAACCATGGGGTTAGGATTAGGCTAGTTGCATGTAATGCATAATTTACTGTTATTACTATACATATAATTTCAGAATACATTTAAACAAATCACAAATAATCCCACATGCATTAAAATTAGCTTGAAAAGGGTCTCCAAATGAAGATAACTAAAAAAAACATTAGATTATTGCAGCTAATTGAAAATGCTTTATTATTGACTATTGAATCGCTTATCCACAAAATTACAAATCCCACAATTACTAAATTCATAAATATTAATCCAGTTACCTGATTGTATACCTGATTGTATGCCATATACAAATATATTGTATTGTTTTCCACCACACCAGAATATGGAGAACTGCGAGTGTGTGTATCCGAGTGAATATTGATCACCGTCAGTGATTTCAGCTGCTACAACATCTAAAATATGATGTGTTAATAACATACTTGTAGTAAAATGACTTGATCCTTGTTTCAGACCGAGGTGCATAACCAATACAAGAATCAACAACAACAGATCACAACATCCTACAGCAGACCTTAACCATTCACATGATACACACAACACAATGCATAACAACAGTAAACAATACACAGTAAATAGTAAAATAGTGCAAAAAAAGTGCAATAGACAGTAAATAGTGCAATTTGACCAGAGCAGAAGCCAATAAAGTGTCGGTGCACAGTTGTGCATTTTAATACCCATTTCCATTTAAAGTGACAGTTCACAGTCCTTTGTCATTGGGGGGCAGACGAATTATGGGGATGAAAGGTTGGGTGGCACCAAGTGTTGTGTCTACATAAACTGTTATTACAAGAACTGAACACTAGAGGGAGATAGAGAAGGGGGATTGATCAGTGTAGATACACAGTAAAAAACGCAGTGTCAAATTAACACTTAAAGTGTTAATTTTAACACTACTCCGGATCATATATGGTCCCAATCTATCTAGAGTAAAAAGTGCACCGTTTGTAGTGTTGAATTTACAGTGTTAATATAGCACCTTACAGTGTAAAAAAATTACACTTCGAGTGTAAAGTGTTACACTTACAATTGTTGTTTAAGTTTTACACTTGGGGTTTTTAACACCCCTGGTGTTGATTTAATTCCATTGGATTTACACTATTGGATTACACTATAAGTGTTATTTATAAAGTATTCTGTTCAGTGCAAACACTATTTACACTATTATATAGTGTTAATGTACAAGATCAGACATAAAATCAAGAGTCTTCAGACAGATGTATAAATCCAAAGTTTATTTAACAAATAGGCAAAGTGGCTCCTTTATAACATATGCCAGATGTGTAAAGGTCAAATTATCACATTCATGAGGAGTTGCAAGAAAAAAAGTCAATAAAAAACATAAAATCATGTTAATTTGCCTAGACATGAACGAATATGACAGGTAGATTTGAACAAGATTGCAGAAAACTACTTGTCGACAGTTGTGTAGCATCCATGAATGCAGTTCCCCTTTGTCCCATCAGCGACCAGGAAGTAGTATTTGAGTTTATTGCCATATCAGCATCACAGGCCGCGAGCAGGTATGCTGTGTGGTCTCTTCAATGCAGTCAAGGTGGTCTTGTATGCTGGTCCCTGCCAAAGACAAAAATAACACTCAGTCAGCTCTCCAATTGGCCGTCTTTATATTTGTTTTCCACAATACAATCAACACAAATGGCAATATTTTGAGGCAGACGATAGGCAGTGTGACAGAAATGTCCAAATTTACCTTTTTTGGAGACGACAAGGTGTTGTTCAGCTTGATATGAGGACATCTTTCCAGGTCTCTTGCAGGAGACGAATTGATGCAGGATCGCTGCCCCATTCTATATAACACGTGACAACTTCAGCAAAATGCATTCATGCATGAACGTATAGATAATCTTATTCTGAACTATAGTCTAACCTGAATCATCAGTTTCATCATCTTTCACAGCAGATTCTGCAGTCAATCAGGTCCTTGAAGGTCTTGGGAGAAACCTTTCCAGGAACTTAGCGGAGGTCTTCTAACCAAAAATCAAAACAAAAACAATCAAACAGTTACATAGCATAATGACAACCATATCTCTCTCAGGAACAATTCTGTTGAGATGATTGTGTAGTCACAGAGTAGCACCGTTCACACCTGGCATTAACATTCATCTTGCACAAGCGAACAACTCGAAGTACAGGTGTAAACGCACCCAAGACGCATTGAGATTCGATTGTTCTGATGAGGTCTAGGCCACATTCTTTTATTAAAGGGATAGTTCACCCACGCTCCATTCCCAGAGTTATTTCTGCCTTGTCCGGGTGAGCCCAGCATTCCATTCACAACGTGGACCAGGATGTTCCGCAACTATCTTCTCGTCGTGGGAGCTACAGGTGATGCTTGGCCTGAGGCAAGGAAAAGAGCCTTGCTGCTTCATTGCTTAGGAATCGAAGGACAAAGGATTTCTTATACTTTACCAGAGACTGGAGATACACTGGAGTCTGCTATCACTGCGTTGAGTACACATTTCACCCCTGCCATAAATGTTGTAGTAGAATGTCATAATTTCCGGAAATTATGACGTTGCTTTGGATGCTGTCCTCAAACGTCTAAGCGAGGCTGGTCTACGAATGAATGAGAAAAAGTGTAATTTCCGTCAGTCCTGCTTGCGCTTTCTTGGACACATGGTGAATGGAAATGGTATCCAACCTGATGAAGATCATCTGCAAGCAATAATGCAGGCCCCAGCTCCAACTGATGTCACCAGCTTGCGCTCCTTTCTGGGTATGTTGTCCTGGTATAATACGTTTATACCTAATTATGCCACTCTCGTTGAGCTGTTGCGTGCATGCCTGCGCCAGGATTCTGAATTTGACTGATGATCCCCAACAGAGCTTTATGGATGTTAGGAAATGCTTAGTGGACAGTTCAGCACTTGCCCTATTTAACCCAGAAATGCCAATCATTGTGTCCACTGATGCATCAGATTATGGTCTGGGAGCGATATTATCGCAGGTGTACCCAGATCACAGTGGCATTTGCATCACGAACCTTAACCTCAGCCGAACGGCGTTATTCAACTGTGGAGAAAGAGGCTTTAGCGTGTGTTTGGGCCGTCGAGAAGTGGCGCACATACCTCTGGGGCAGACGTTTTACGCAGCGCACTGATCACCAGGCGCTGACAACACTGCTGTCTACGCGGGGAGCTGGACGTGCCGGGATGCGCATTGCTCGGTGCTCAGCTCGCCTTCTGTGTTTCACTTACGACGTTGTGTATCGGGCTGGCTCATCAAATCATGTTGCTGACTGTCTGTCGCGGTTACCTCTTCCTCTCGCTTCTGCTTCTACCCCTGATGATGAGCCAGAGCTGGTCGCTTTACTGTCTACTGCCCTGACTGCGATTTCACCATCCGAGTTCAAAACTGCTGCAGCCTCGTGTCCTGAACTGACCGCTTTATGCACCCAAATCGAAAAAGGATGGCCTGTTTCTGTAAAAGCTGTGCATGCCGACCTTCAACCCTACTACAATGTGAGGAATGAACTTAGTGTCAAGGACAATGTGGTGTTCAGGGACACCCGTCTAGTAGTTCCAGTGACATTGAGACATACATTAATAGCTCTTGCGCACGAAAGTCACCAGGGAATCGTGAGGACAAAGCAGCGCTTACGCGAACTACACTGGTTCCCTGGAATGGATCAGATGATCCAGACTCAGGTCTCCTCGTGCGAGTTGTGTCAAAGGCTGGATAAATCTGCTCGCACTGTTACCGCGCCCCTCCAACCGGTACCTTTTCCAGATGCACCGTGGAGTAAACTGGGAATGGACATTGTTGGCCCGTTTGACACTGCTGGTTGGGACTGTAAGTACGCTATTACCTTAACTGATTACTATTCCAAATGGCTAGAAGTTACCTTTACATCGTCTGTGACGACAGGGGTTGTTATTGACTTTCTCAATGGCATTTTCAGTCGCCATTGTTACCCGGTAGAGTTGGTTACGGACAATGGGCCACAATTCACGTCGCACCGTTCACCACCTTTCTGCGAGAAAGAGGCATTGTGGCAGTTCGCACGGCTGTCTATAATCCAGCCGCGAACGGGGCTATAGAACGTTTTAACAGAGTTCTTAAGGACTGTGTACAGTCGGCTATAGTACAATCTAAGCCATGGAAACGTACTGTTACAGACTTTCTTCAAGTTTATCGCTCTACTCCACATGCCACCACGGAGTTTCACCCTTCGAATTACTCCATGGGCGGAAGATGAGAACAAAACTGAACGTTGCCCTTCATTCCCCTGCAAGCACTCTCCAGCCAACGGATGTTCGCAAGCGAGTTGTTCTTAAGCAATCTCAAATGAAGCGTTATACTGATGCAAAACATGGAGCACGACGGCTTATCCTCAAAGAGGGAGACAGGGTGCGAGTGCGCAAGCCCTTTCATGTGCCGAGGTGACACTGCAAATTTTCTGATCCTGTTGAAATTGAGAAACAAGTGGGTCCGAATACCTACTTGCTAGAGGATGGAAGGAAATGGCATTCCTCGCGATTGGCACGAGCTGTTCAGATGCCTGATCCTGCAGCTGAGCTTGCGGAGCAAAGTTCCTTCTGTAATGAAGCTGATAACTTTCCACGGGCTGAGGAACGGCCGTCAAGAATGCGCAAACCTCACCCAAAGCTAAAAGATTTTGAGACGTATAGTTATACATTGCATAGCCTATAGCTTATACGTTCTGTTCCTGTAATAATTAAGATAAGCTTGTTTTTTTGTGCTCAAGCAATATATAAGAAAAGAAAAAAAATACTGTTCAAACAATTTTACTTCCTTGGGTTATTGCTTAATGTTGGAATGAAACATCTTTTTGTTTTATGGTAATTACTGATAGATTAAGTGGGAAGGAAAATATCTCACGTATTGGGGGGATGTTGTGTCTACATAAACTGTTATTACAAGAACTGAACACTAGAGGGAGATAGAGAAGGGCGATTGATCAGTGCAGATACAAGAGAGACTGAGATGTACATGTGAGTTCGATCTGGATTAAAAGAGTGAGCATCTAAGAATTCTTGTGCCATCGCATCATTTATTGTTTTGTAAAATTAAGTAACAACACAACACCAAGGTATTCAGGGCTCTGACAGGTTGGGGGAAAATACTACTACAGATACGGATGCTGCATAACCTCCTGCCTGATGGTAGTGGGACAAACACACTGTGTGAGGGGTCCTTTACAATGGCAGAGGCTCTGCGCACACAGCGTGTCCGGAAGATTAATTTTCTTTTTGCAGGGTGGTATGGGAAGACTCATTATTATTCATTGGGGAACTCATCCCCGATTGGCTCGCCGTGACACATCACCCAGAGTGATAGAGAAAACAGACATCGTCTCCTTCGTGACAACAGACACATTCACGAAGAAAAGGTTTTATTTGATATTTGATTATTTGATCAGATATATGTGATTCATCTTCTAATAAGCTTTTAATGGCTTAGTATTTAACAACCAATTTAATTCATTGTGAGTTAACCCTTGCGTGTCCGTTCGCTCTGATGTCATTTAAAATTTAAAAAGGGAAAAGAAGATGAGGTAAAAGTGTTGTTAAATCGGTTCATATCATGTTTTATCTCAATGTTTACTCGTAAAATCAAGTAAATTGACAGTAATATGCTCTCATTCATGGTATATATATATAGTTTTATTTGTTTTTGTCTTGGTTAAATTGACTTACTTATTCAAGACATAGAACTTTTTATGTGAGATTGTTATCCCGCACCAAAATTGTAATGTTCGGCGTGGGCACGCAAGGGTTATGAATCTTGTGAACTTTTTGCAGCTGGTGAGAAAACCAGTAAAGTGTCCATGTCTTGATGTCCATGTCTCCATTCAAGAGTCCATTCTGTGTTTCTAGAAGTGGTGAGCATAATGGCAGGATTTATTAAAGCTTGCAACATTTGCCAGACACTTGGAGGTTAATGTCTTCTTATCTTAATGGTGCTCCATGTCTTGTTAGGCTGTTAGCAAACAAATACTACTACTTTGACATTAAGTCAACATCTTGTTGGTTTCCGTTGATGTCCCTTTCCAACCCCCCTTTCCCCCTCCAGTATTACAGAGGGGGAACAAACAACCTCTTCTGGTCCCATAGGCAATTGGGCAAAAGCATCACCTAAACAATTTAAACAAACAACATTGATATAAGTAAAAGGAAAGCAACTAACGTAAAGGCAGAGATAGTTTACTGAATGTAAACTAATAATGTTAAATGTTACTTTGGTTACACCATGCATTTGCCTACTCTTTAAATGTTTTGGGGCTTCGACAGAAACTCCTCCCTGAGGACTATGAACACCATATCTGTTTATTTGAGCCTCTTGAGGGCAAGAACTGCAACATTTCTCTAAATGTAAGACTTCACACTGAGGAGGAGGTTCACAGATGGCTTCAAGCCTTTTAAAAGTCATCACAAACGACATGGTGGGTGAACAAAAGCTACCCTGTGGAACGACAAAGGCAGAACATTTACAGAGTAAGTGATTCCAGAGCAGGTGCATTCATTTATTTTCGCAAGGGTTGAGACAAAACCTTAATTGAATGTGTTTGAAGGTGGACCTAAGATGCCAACACAACACACGACATTCTTCCTCGAAAAAAACATCCTGCCCTGCTGTGATGTATGTTGTTCTCAAGAGGCAAAGCTTTTCGCAGAAAGTCCAGGTTAGATCTAAAAATAGATTTGCCACCCCAAAAAACAGGCTTGCTGTTTTGTAAAAAAAGTCACTCTGTCTCAGTTATGTAATAATATAGTTAATAATAATTGTATTGTCCTCAGGTCTGCTGATTTATAGAAGAAGGATTATGATCTCTACATCAACCTGAAACATCAGCATAATCACCTGCTCATGTGTGCTGAGGCTATGAGGTACCGAGATGCAGCACCAGAGACAATCAACAAACTACAGACTCTTCAAAGTGGCCACTCTCCCTCCTCTGCTTTAAATACACTGAAATACGACCTTCAGGAGGAGATGGGGGACTCATACGTCCTTGCAGCTGCTGATCGCTCGATTTATCCAGATCGAAGTTTCTGGTTTAGGTAAAAGTAAAACATACAATTGGAACATTTTAAGAATGTGATCACTATTATCAAGTGAAAAATGATGTGATAATGTTGATAATGTACTTGATATAATGTAGTAAATCCTGTGTATAATTGTAATTTTAGGCTGTATTACAACATTTTCAAGAGGTTGCACAGGGAGTTATCCGGGGACGCCATGCTCACCAGCCAGCAACACTTGATGCATACAACAAAAAGGAGGGAGCAGAGTGCGGGAAGATGTCAAGAATATCATCATTGCCTTATGCAGTCCCCTCATGAGGCGAGTCCATTCAATGATCCCTGAGAGTGCAGAGATGGTCTTTGCTATTTGTTCTTTCACAATTTCCAGAAGAGTCCACAGTGTTCCTACACAGTTAACCCTTGCTGTAAAAAAAGACCAAATTCGGACAATATCATACCATTTTCCATTAAAACAGTAATATACCGTAAACAAAAGTAGCCCACAGGAATATACTGTGAATTAACAGTGCTCAAAATCGACACTCAGAGGCTGTTTTCACAATCACACCCTATACCCTCATTTACTATTTATATATTACCCTCATTCACTATCTATATATTTGCTTTAGGTGGGCTCTTGACTTTTTGCTATAAGTTTTTCTCTGACTGCTGTAATTGTGAGTTTATAAAACACATTTGTTATTGCAAGAAAAAGTCAAGAGAAAGTTCTGTTCTCTTCCTGTAGTCAATTACAGGCTGATCTAGAATCTACCTTTTCTGTCAAAGATATTAGAAAAAGCTGTTTCCTTACAACTGTGTTCCTTTCTAGAAAGAAATGATATCTGCAAGGATTTTCAGTCCGGATTTAGACCGTACCATAGTCCCGAGACAGCTCTCGTTAGAGTCACAAATGATTTGCTCTTATCATCCGATCGTGGTTGTATCTCTTTATTAGTGTTACTCGATCTTAGTGCTGCATTTGACACCATTGACCACAACATCCTTTTAAATAGACTCGAACATTATGTTGGCATTAGTGGAATTGCACTAGCATGGTTTAAATCATACTTATCTGACCGTTATCAGTTTGTAGCAGTAAATGAAGAGATGTCTTATCGATCACAAGTTCAGTATGGCGTAGCACAAGGCTCAGTAATAGGAGCGCTGCTGTTCCCTCTGTACATGCTACCATTAGGAGATATCATTAGGAAACATGGAATTAGCTTTCACTGTTATGCCAACGATACTCAGCTGTATATTTCTTCAAAACCTAACGAAACCTACCAAT
Source organism: Phoxinus dragarum (assembly GCA_033366665.1). Lineage (NCBI taxonomy): Eukaryota > Metazoa > Chordata > Actinopteri > Cypriniformes > Leuciscidae > Phoxinus > Phoxinus dragarum. The sequence goes on along the minus strand of JARPMJ010001665.1, from coordinate 21,422 downwards.
TCACAAAATGAACGGAATGCATAGCTGATATAAAAAATTGGATGGCTAGTAATTTCCTACTACTAAATTCTGAAAAAACAGAGATTCTAATTATTGGACAAAAAACTTCCACACGTAATAACCTAGAATACTGTCTAACACTTGATGGCAGCTCTGTTAAGTCTTCGTCGTCGGTTAGGAACCTGGGTGTGCTCTTTGATACCAATCTTTCATTTGAAAGTCACGTGTCTAGTATCTGTAAAACCGCATTTTTCCATCTTAAAAATATATCTAAATTACGTCATATGCTCTCATTGACAAATGTGGAACAATTAGTTCACGCGTTTATGACCTCAAGGCTAGATTAATGTGATGCTCTACTGGGTGGTTGCCCTGCACGCCTAATAAACAAACTACAGCTAGTTCAAAACACGGAAGTTCACGGAACCAGGAAGTTTGACCATATTAGTGTTCTGTCAACACTGCATTGGCTGCCTATTAAACATTGTATACATTTTAAAATATTGCTGATCACTTACAAAGCACTAAATGGTTTAGCTCCGCAGTACTTGAGCGAGCTCTTAACGCATTATAGTCCTTCACGTCTATTGCGATCTCAAAATTCCAGCCAGTTGGTAATACCTAGAATATCAAAATCGACTGCTGGCGGTAGATCCTATTCCATTTTAGCACCAAAACTTTGGAACAATCTTCCTACCATTGTCCGGGAAGCAGACACACTCAGTCAGTTCAAAGCTAGATTAAAGACACATCTCTTTGGCCTAGCATTCACATAACACATTGTAGACTTCTATAACTCAATGTTAGGCTGCATAGTTTAGATCAGCCGGAACTGGGAACACTTCCCTTAAATCCTGATGTACTCGTTACATCATAAGAAGAATGGCATCTACGCTAATTTTAGTGTCTTTGTTTATCCCAAGGTTTTCCCGCAGCCTGCCGGATCCAGGCCGTATCCAGATCTGAGGAAGGACCTTCGCCTGGACCCGATGACAACGCAGCGCTGAAGTGCCAACTAGCCTCTCCCTATGGAGGATCCCTGTATCACTCTACAGATAAAGCGTTGTTGAAAATTTGCATATCTACCCCATAGTGATAAAATAAAATTCTGTATCAAATTTATAGGCAGGACTAGTAGTTTAAGGTTTGGTTTGTAGAGAATACAAACATGCGCACATATATTCAAACGCACATAACTATAGAATTAATTCTTGATGCGCACGTGAGCGCCATCAGTGTTTCTCACAGGTTCGCGTTTAAAGTCTGTGTAGAGAGAACGGTGTCGTCTTAGCGGCCCCTAATTTAATAACAAATTATCCTTTCGACGGAAGTGAATCAATCAAAACTAACTTTAGCTGGAAATAACATTATTCAAGAACCGCTATAAAGCCAAAACAATCTGTTACCTTAAATTATACGTTTATCTCTGTAAAGCAGCTTTGAAACAATCTACTTTGTTAAAAGCGCTGTATAAATGAAGATGACTTGACTTGACCTGACTTGAATTAGCTTTGAATTTATGGGTATTTAATATGTATTAATCATATATTTGTTACTGTACTGCAACATAGAATCCAGCAATATTTCTGTAATCAGGTTTTCTGAAGGATATTGAAATAATACAGTGCATTCAAACATTTCAAACTCATGCTTGACTTAGACACAGACATCTACAAGCAACGTATGAATCTCAACAATGGTGACAATCAAAAGTTTCATGTTGAAATGCATGCTGGGTTCCAGGTTAGTATAAAACTCCTAGCATGCACTGCAGTATAAATAATATATATATATAAATATATATATATATATTTATATATATTGGCAATATTGTTGAGAGACGTGCTGATTTCAGTGTTTCTGTAAGATAGTGAAGCTCTGTTTTTTTTTGGTTGTGCATGATGTGTTCATTTTTTTTTTACTTATTAGATTACAGAAGTGGTAATTTAAGACTTTTGATATAGTATTAAACTCTGAATGAGATAAGTGAATGAACAGGTTGTAAGATGATATTGTCATCATAATCAATGTAACAAACTGCACTCACAAGCCGTGTGTGTGTGTGTGTGTGTGTGTGCGTGTGCGTGTGTGTGTGTGTGTGTGTGTGTGTGTGTGTGTGTGTGTGTGTGTGTGTGTGCTAAAAGTGCAAGCAATAAGAGACATAGCTTTTTCTAAAATTCAACATCTTTTTGCAAATGTCCATATTCTGCAAATAGTATTGCGTGAAATGGACAACAAAACTGTAAACATGGTTAGGAAATGGCTTTGTCTCAACACACATTCCACAAGATGTTTTATCTTCCAGAAAAGACAGGACGGGGGGCTTGGAGTTTCTCACTGCATGTGGGAGTACACACACACACACACACACACACACACACACTAAACCGACCCCTAGACCTACCCATCACACACACACACACACACACACACACCATCTACAGTAATGCCACCATCAGTGAGGAGATCCTCATTTTTTGTTTAAAAGCACGTCTGCACGATTCCCTGCGTGGCTGATGAGCACATTTTTAAACACACTACTGTACAGTCTGAATGGTTTAACTCTCCTGCAAACACTTTATTAGGAATGGCTAACACACCAGACATTGTTAACATCTCTCAAAATGGCAAAACAGTGACACTATTAGAGGTGTCATGTGCATTTGACTTGTTTATGGAGGACTCTTACTGCTCTAAGACTCTAAAATATCAGTCATTGATATCGACCATTGAGAACCTTGGGTACGGATGCCAGCTTATTGTGCTGGTGTTTGGTAGTCTAGGTCATGTACACAGGCTGGCGATCCGTGGACTTTGCATTGGGGGGATCTCTAACACACGGGCTAATCAGTTGGCAAAGTAATGTTCAATATCAGCAACTATAGGAAGCATTTTTATTTGGAAAAGGCGATGTTTCCTGCATCCTTAGAACTGTATCATAACAATGTGCTGATGTGTTTTAATCTGTTGGATTATTTAAAAAAAAAATTGATTCCTAATGAAATTTAACTTGTAATGTGGAATCAAATAAAGTATATAAAGTGTGTGTGTGTGTGTGTGTGTGTGTGTGTGGTTAATAATAAGTGTAATAATGTGTAATGGCTGGAAGTCAGTTGTAGTTCTTGTGTTTCTCTATTTTCTGTTCTTGTGTTCCTCTTTCCTTCAGTGATTCTGCTTGTTAACAGCAGGTGTTCATCACTAATGCTCAACAATCACTTACATATTCACTTAATTATCTTATCAATGTTACTTTTTACTCTTTGTAGTGTGGATTTTCCTGTGGGGGTGAAAGGGTTAACAGTGTAAGATAAAAAGACACACCCACGGAATGTATTTTAAAAGTAATAAACTGTAAGTTGTTTGTTTGTTTGTTTGTATACTTTATTGTCCTTTTTCAGGAAATTTTTCTTGGACTCAAAGCTGCATTTATACAAAAATACATACATACAACATATGCACACACAAACCAATAAATAAAAAGCTAAAATCTATATGAGCATTACCAGACTACATTACTACATCTTGCTATTTAACATATTAATAGATACAGGGATAAAATACTTTTTGTAACGGTTGCTTTTACATAATGGGACTCTATACCGTCTTCCTGATGGTAGAATCTGATACATTGAAAATAAAAACATGGCTTGAATCACTCACTATTGTCTGTGCATTTTTTAAAATCAGCGAAACCTTAATTGAATGTGTTTGAAGGTGGACCTAAGATGCCAACACAACACACGACATTCTTCCTCGAAAAAAACATCCTGCCCTGCTGTGATGTATGTTGTTCTCAAGAGGCAAAGCTTTTCGCAGAAAGTCCAGGTTAGATCTAAAAATAGATTTGCCACCCCAAAAAACAGGCTTGCTGTTTTGTAAAAAAAAGTCACTCTGTCTCAGTTATGTAATAATATAGTTAATAATAATTGTATTGTCCTCAGGTCTGCTGATTTATAGAAGAAGGATTATGATCTCTACATCAACCTGAAACATCAGCATAATCACCTGCTCATGTGTGCTGAGGCTATGAGGTACCGAGATGCAGCACCAGAGACAATCAACAAACTACAGACTCTTCAAAGTGGCCACTCTCCCTCCTCTGCTTTAAATACACTGAAATACGACCTTCAGGAGGAGATGGGGGACTCATACGTCCTTGCAGCTGCTGATCGCTCGATTTATCCAGATCGAAGTTTCTGGTTTAGGTAAAAGTAAAACATACAATTGGAACATTTTAAGAATGTGATCACTATTATCAAGTGAAAAATGATGTGATAATGTTGATAATGTACTTGATATAATGTAGTAAATCCTGTGTATAATTGTAATTTTAGGCTGTATTACAACATTTTCAAGAGGTTGCACAGGGAGTTATCCGGGGACGCCATGCTCACCAGCCAGCAACACTTGATGCATACAACAAAAAGGAGGGAGCAGAGTGCGGGAAGATGTCAAGAATATCATCATTGCCTTATGCAGTCCCCTCATGAGGCGAGTCCATTCAATGATCCCTGAGAGTGCAGAGATGGTCTTTGCTATTTGTTCTTTCACAATTTCCAGAAGAGTCCACAGTGTTCCTACACAGTTAACCCTTGCTGTAAAAAAAGACCAAATTCGGACCATATCATACCATTTTCCATTAAAACAGTAATATACCGTAAACAAAAGTAGCCCACAGGAATATACTGTGAATTAACAGTACTCAAAATCGACACTCAGAGGCTGTTTTCACAATCACACCCTATACCCTCATTCACTATTTATATATTACCCTCATTCACTATCTATATATTTGCTTTAGTTGGGCTCTTGACTTTTTGCTATAAGTTTTTCTCTGACTGCTGTAACTGTGAGTTTATAAAACACATTTGTTATTGCAAGAAAAAGTCAAGAGAAAGTTCTGTTCTCTTCCTGTAGTCAATTACAGGCTGATCTAGAATCTACCTTTTCTGTCAAAGATATTAGAAAAAGCTGTTTCCTTACAACTGTGTTCCTTTCTAGAAAGAAATGATATCTGCAAGGATTATCAGTCTGGATTTAGACCGTACCATAGTCCCGAGACAGCTCTCGTTAGAGTCACAAATGATTTGCTCTTATCATCCGATCGTGGTTGTATCTCTCTATTAGTATTACTTGATCTTAGTGCTGCATTTGACACCATTGACCACAACATCCTTTTAAATAGACTCGAACATTATGTTGGCATTAGTGGAATTGCACTAGCATGGTTTAAATCATACTTATCTGACCGTTATCAGTTTGTTGCAGTAAATGAAGAGATGTCTTATCGATCACAAGTTCAGTATGGTGTACCACAAGGCTCAGTACTAGGACCGCTGCTGTTCACTCTGTATATGCTACCATTAGGAGATATCATTAGGAAACATGGAATTAGCTTTCACTGTTATGCCGACGATACTCAGCTGTATATTTCTTCAAAACCTAACGAAACCTACCAATTCATAAAATGAACGGAATGCATAGCTGATATAAAAAATTGGATGGCTAGTAATTTCCTACTACTAAATTCTGAAAAAACAGAGATTCTAATTATTGGACAAAAAACTTCCACACGTAATAACCTAATACTGTCTAACACTTGATGGCTGCTCTGTTAAGTCTTCGTCGTCGGTTAGGAACCTGGGTGTGCTCTTTGATACCAATCTTTCATTTGAAAGTCACGTGTCTAGTATCTGTAAAACCGCATTTTTCCATCTTAAAAATATATCTAAATTACGTCATATGCTCTCATTGACAAATGCGGAACAATTAGTTCATGCGTTTATGACCTCAAGGCTAGATTATTGTAATACTCTACTGGGTGGTTGCCCTGCACGCCTAATAAACAAACTACAGCTAGTTCAAAACACGGAAGTTCACGGAACCAGGAAGTTTGACCATATTAGCCCCGTTCTGTCAACACTGCATTGGCTGCCTATTAAACATCGTATACATTTTAAAATATTGCTGATCACTTACAAAGCGCTAAATGGTTTAGCTCCGCAGTACTTGAGAGAGCTCTTAACGCATTATAGTCCTTCACGTCTATTGCGATCTCAAAATTCCAGCCAGTTGGTAATACCTAGAATATCAAAATCGACTGCTGGCGGTAGATCCTATTCCTATTTAGCACCAAAACTTTGGAACAATCTTCCTACCATTGTCCGGGAAGCAGACACACTCTGTCAGTTCAAAGCTAGATTAAAGACACATCTCTTTGGCCTAGCATTCACATAACACATTGTAGACTTCTATAACTCAATGTTAGGCTGCATAGTTTAGATCAGCCGGAACTGGGAACACTTCCCTTAAATCCTGATGTACTCGTTACATCATAAGAAGAATGGCATCTACGCTAATTTTAGTGTCTTTGTTTATCCCGAGGTTTTCCCGCAGCCTGCCGGATCCAGGCCGTATCCAGATCTGAGGAAGGACCTTCGTCTGGACCCGATGACAACGCAGTGCTGAAGTGCCAACTAGCCTCTCCCTATGGAGGATCCCTGTATCACTCTACAGATAAAGCGTTGTTGAAAATTCGCATATCTACCCCATAGTGATAAAATAAAATTCTGTATCAAATTTATAGGCAGGACAAGTAGTTTAAGGCTTGGTTTGTAGAGAATACAAACATGCGCACATATATTCAAACGCACATAACTATAGAATTAATTATTGATGCCCACGTGAGCGCCATCAGTGTTTCTCACAGGTTCGCGTTTAAAGTCTGTGTAGAGAGAACGGTGTCGTCTTAGCGGCCCCTAATTTAATAACAAATTATCCTTTCGACGGAAGTGAATCAATCAAAACTAACTTTAGCTGGAAATAACATTATTCAAGAACCGCTATAAAGCCAAAACAATCTGTTACCTTAAACTATACGTTTATCTCTGTAAAGTAGCTTTGAAACAATCTACATTGTTAAAAGCGCTGTATAAATGAAGATGACTTGACTTGACCTGACTTGAATTAGCTTTGAATTTATGGGTATTTAACACTAGAAGTCCCAGAGAGCAGCCATTTGGCTTTTCTACCTATAAAACCCGCAGGACAGCCGATGGGCTCGAAGGCTTTAGGCTAATATCCTTAATCAGCTGTGAACAGTTGCTTTTGTTATGCAAACAATGTGGGGCCATGCTGAGCCACTTCAAGGAAACTTGTGTTTCACTTTGCCATCTTAGAGAGAAATCAACACACTTGTTTTTTTTCCTTTGTTGCTGAGATTTATTGTTAAAAACTGTACAAAATAAAATAAAAAATAAACCAACCATTTGTACACATATTTACAAATAATATTAAAAAGTGAGTGAGTACATTCCAGCAATCACTCACAATCCTGGCACTGCCATGGTATCTTCCGTCTGCATTTACCACATGTGTATCTGTAGCAGTGAACACATCGCACAGTGGCATGATTGTTCTTGCATTGGTGTTTGACCTGACACATGGCTCTTTTTCCAGGGCTAGGGGTGGAGGGTTGTGTCCGAAGCAATTGTTCTTTTCTTGCCTTCTTCGCACACATATGAGAGTTAGCCAACTCTCTTGCAAGCTCCAGCAGGAAGTCCACCCGTCTTTCCTGCCTTCCGGTGCATGCTTGATACAGCACATGTGCATTCAGTGCTGCCATGTCAATCATGTTATAGAACACGGCAACTGGCCAGCGCCGTGTCCCTGTGCGGACAGTGTACTCCCGCACCATCTGGTCCATCACATCCACGCCGCACTTTGTGGTGTTGTAAAGGGTGATAGTGTTTGGCTTCCTTTTGGTGGTATTTTCAGTCTGAATCACGCTGTGCATGCTGCTAAGAATGTAGACAGTCTTCTTCCGTTTGGGCGCATACGCCGTCAGCGTAGCAGCAGTGGTTGAAAACACCTAATAAATAAGATAAATTGTTATTTTCATAGCACTTTTACACACAATGACACACTTGGCGGTGTTGATTCTAAAAATTAGAAACACATAAACATAGAACCACAAAAGACCTGCAACATACCTGAGTGGTGAATTCATTGCGATCTGTGCGTCTAGCGGATTGAGGGATTTCCCGGCGAATCTTGTTGACTGTGCCGAGGATGGTGGTTTTCCGACTAAGAAGTTTATGCGCAAGTGACAGCGATGTGAAGAAATTGTCCGTGGTAACATTTCTGCCCTTGTCTAGGAATGGTTCCATCAGCCTCATCACTACATTTTCAGACAGTCTCTCTCCACTGGGACGACTAGGGTCCTTGCCAAGATATGGGAGGACATTACAAATGTACTTGGATTTTAGGTCGCAAGCCACCCAAAACTTGATCCCAAACTTGTCAGGTTTAGTTGCAATATACTGCAGGAAACAGCAGCGAGTCTTTGACGGGAAAAGCTGTTCATCAACGGTGATATGTAGACCAGGGTTGTAGGACGTGATGCAATTGGTGACAAATGATCCCCACACACTGGAAATTGCAGCAAACTTATCAGTCTTTGCTCGATCACTCCGGGTGGACCTGTCATCAAAGCGTAGGTGTCGCATGATGTCTTGGAAGCGGTTTCGCGGCATTCTTCCAATTATATGTGGGTTTCCCAGGTTTGCTTTTAGCAGCCCTCCCTCTCCCACACATACAAACATGCCACCAGCAACCATTCACACACACACCCCCAACCCCCCTGCAGATTGCTCAGGTAATGACCACATTTACACATGAATTGATGCTAATGATAGCCAAAAGACTGGCCAGTTAGCATCCACTTGGCTAAAAGAGGGGTAAAAAACTCTGGGTCTTCTAGTGTTAATATGTATTAATCATATATTTGTTACTGTACTGCAACATAGAATCCAGCAATATTTCTGTAATCAGGTCTTCTGAAGGATATTGAAATAATACAGTGCATTCAAACATTTCAAACTCATGCTTGACTTAGACACAGACATCTACAATCAGCGTATGAATCTCAACAATGGTGTCAATCAAAAGTTTCATGTTGAAATGCATGCTGGGTTCCAGGATAGTATAAAACTCCCAGCATGCACTGCAGTATAAATAATATATATATATATATATATATATATATATATTGCCAATATTGTTGAGAGACGTGCTGATTTCAGTGTTTCTGTAAGATAGTGAAGCTCTGTTTTTTTTGGTTGTGCATGATGTGTTCAATTTTTTTTTTACTTATTAGATTACAGAAGTGGTAATTTAAGACTTTTGATATAGTATTAAACTCTGAATGAGATAAGTGAATGAACAGGTTTTAAGATGTGATTGTCATCATAATCAATGTAACAAACTGCACTCACAAGCCGTGTGTGTGTGTGTGTGTGTGTGTGTGTGTGTGTGTGTGTGTGTGTGTGTGTGTGTGTGTGTGTGTGTGCTAAAAGTGCAAGCAATAAGAGACATAGCTTTTTCTAAAATTCAACATCTTTTTGCAAATGTCCATATTCTGCAAAAAGTATTGCGTGAAATGGACAACAAAACTGTAAACGTGGTTAGGAAATGGCTTTGTCTCAACACACATTCCACAAGATGTTTTATCTTCCAGAAAAGACAGGACGGGGGGCTTGGAGTTTCTCACTGCATGTGGGAGTATACACACACACACACACACACACACACACACACACACACACACACACACACACACACACTAAACCGACCCCTAGACCTACCCATCACACACACACACACACACACACACACACACACCATCTACAGTAATGCCACCATCAGTGAGGAGATCCTCATTTTTTGTTTAAAAGCACGTCTGCAGGTTCTTCCTACAAAATACAATCTATCGCTGTGGTTTCTCTCCACCCACTCGCCCCTCTGCATGACCCTCCTCAACATCTGGAGTCAGTAGCCCACATCATGAACAGTTGTTCATCATTTAAAGGACTATACACTGCCAGACATGACAGACTTGTGGACCTCATTCCTGCTCAGATTCCCTGCGTGGCTGATGAGCACATTTTTAAACACACTACTGTACAGTCTGAATGGTTTAACTCTCCTGCAAACACTTTATTAGGAATGGCTAACACACCAGACATTGTTAACATCTCTCAAAATGGCAAAACAGTGACACTATTAGAGGTGTCATGTGCATTTGACTTGTTTATGGAGGACTCTTACTGCTCTAAGACTCTAAAATATCAGTCATTGATATCGACCATTGAGAACCTTGGGTACGGATGCCAGCTTATTGTGCTGGTGTTTGGTAGTCTAGGTCATGTACACAGGCTGGCGATCCGTGGACTTTGCATTGGGGGGATCTCTAAAACACGGGCTAAACAGTTGGCAAAGTAATGTTCAATATCAGCAACTATAGGAAGCATGTTTATTTGGAAAAGGCGATGTTTCCTGCATCCTTAGAACTGTATCATAACAATGTGCTGATGTGTTTTAATCTGTTGGATTATTCAAAAAAAAATTGATTCCTAATGAAATTTAACTTGTAATGTGGAATCAAATAAAGTATATAAAGTGTGTGTGTGTGTGTGGTTAATAATAAGTGTAATAATGTGTAATGGCTGGAAGTCAGTTGTAGTTCTTGTGTTTCTCTATTTTCTGTTCTTGTGTTCCTCTTTCCTTCAGTGATTCTGCTTGTTAACAGCAGGTGTTCATCACTAATGCTCAACAATCACTTACATATTCACTTAATTATCTTATCAATGTTACTTTTTACTCTTTGTAGTGTGGATTTTCCTGTGGGGTTGAAAGGGTTAACAGTGTAAGATAAAAAGACACCCACGGAATGTATTTTAACAGTAATAAACTGTAAGTTGTTTGTTTGTTTGTATACTTTATTGTCCTTTTTCAGGAAATTTGTCTTGGACTCAAAGCTGCATTTATACAAAAATACATACATACAACATATGCACACACAAACCAATAAATAAAAAGCTAAAATCTATATGAGCATTACCAGACTACATTACTACATCTTGCTATTTAACATATTAATAGATACAGGGATAAAAGACTTTTTGTAACGGTTGCTTTTACATAATGGGACTCTATACCGTCTTCCTGATGGTAGAATCTGATACATTGAAAATAAAAACATGGCTTGAATCACTCACTATTGTCTGTGCATTTTTTAAAATCAGCGATTCGTAAATTGATTGAAGTGATGAGTACTCCCTTACACCCATAACTTTCATTGCAATTTTAAAGGGGGTATACACAGTTATAAAACAGGTATACTGTAGTAGTTTGCTGTAAAATTGTGGGGGGTTTTTTGGTCACCGTTGTGCTGAAGAGTAGAGCCTGTGCTTCAGTCCAGCAGAAGATCTAAAAGCATTGATGATTTGCTTCATGTTGCTTTATTTAACAGGCGGTGACTGTGTAGTTGCTGGTCCAGTTGACATCTCTTTACTTACAATATTTTGTAGTGGTCTCAAATTAAATAAGTTCAGAGTAATACTTTGCTCACATTAATAATGCATTAGCAATTATAGTTAAAACTTTTAAAGGTCCTGTGTTTTTGAAGCTTTGATTGTGTTTACAGTGTGCAATATATGTAGTAAAAAAACAATCTGTATCTGTATACCGCTGTTTTCACTGTCCTAAAAACGGGCTGATGACTTCCTTGTTCTATGAAGTCCCTCCTTCAGAAATACGTAACGAGTTCTGATTGTGCCAGCGGTTCCTGTGTTGTGATTGGACAGCAGCTTAGCGCACGTTGCCCGGAAAGGTCACGCCTCTTACCGTAACGTGGAGATGCATGCGCTCAGTGTTATTGTTAACATGGCCAAACAAAGGTGATTTCTGTTTCTGTTTGTGTTATTTATATAGCACTGTTAAAACACAACCCAGGTTGAACCAAAGTGCTTTACAGATTCCAATAAAGGACAAAAATAACGACATACCTAGACCAGTCAATACATAACATATAAAATATCACATCTACTCATTATAGGCTAACGACATCAGATGTGATTTACACAAATGCTTAAAAATCGATAGCGATTTTGCAGACCTGATAGGCAACGGCAGCTCATTCCATTGTCTCGGCCCTGTTACCGCAAACGCCCGATCACCCTTATGAAGGCGGTTTGTTCTAGGTACTATCAGTAGTTCCTGATTCTCTGAGCGTAAGGTTCTGGAGGGGGTATACACAGTTAAGAGATTCGCAAAATATGGTGGGGCCTGATTATTTAGCCATTTATATACAAACAGTAAAATGTTGTATCTTATTCTGTACTGCACTGGAAGCCAATTTAAAGACTCCAGTGCAGGTGTGATCGACTCATGTTTCTTTATTTTCATTAAAAGCCTCCCCGCCGTATTTTGTACCGATTGCAGTCGAGACAGAGATGCGGGGGTAATGCCACAATACAGCGAATTACAGAAGTCGAGCCTTGAAAAAATAAAAGTGTGGATAACTCTTTCAAAGTCTTTATTTGATAGAAATGGTTTGATTTTAGCTAGTAGGCGAACCTTTTAGCTAGTTGAGGTTCTTAACTCTTTTCTCACATTATTAATGCATTACACATTTTAGTTAATACATTTAAATGACAGTTGGTCAATGTAAGGCAGTCGGTTTCTGCAAGTGAAATTAGTTTTAACTCGAGTTTTAATTCAGTGCATTTTACAGTAACAAACTGTATATTACAGTAAAGAACTGTACAATTAACAGTAAATTACTGGCAACAGTGTTGCCAGTATTTTACTGTAAAAAACCCCGGTAAGGTCTAACAGTGTATGAAATGTGCATTTCTCTCTGGCGCATTCACTACTGCGAAGATCGCGAGTCAGCATCGTCAACTTCATCTTTAATAATAAACAATTTAAATGTCTCCTTGCTATATTTGACATATTCATAATCATTGCTTTTGCTGGTTCTTTGACAGCTTTTAGGTGCTTTATCACATGATTGCGTGATGAAAACATGATGAAAAACACCAACATAGCCTAACTGCTTAGAAAGAAAACACAGAACAGAGTAGCCTAATGCGCATATACGTCCATCTCGCGAATGTACAGTCTTCTTCATCATGGCATCATCACCCATTAGCCGCTTTTCCACTGGCCAGCGCGAGCACAGAGGCCGAAACTCCTGTAAAAAATAAATCACTAGAAATATATCAGACGTTGCCTTTATTTACAAACTTGGACATCAATTGACATCATCTATTGACTGACCACGAACAGGTAACTTAGCCTACTTGCATTTTTCATTCGTTAATGTTTCGGGTTTTTTTTTTTTTTTTGAAACAAGTAAAACTAAAAGTGTGTTGTAACGCAAGCGTTACTGAACATGTACCGAGTAGCAAAAAGTAATATGATACTGTAATGCATTACTTTTGTAACGCGTTACTCCCAACACTGCATATTACTTTGATCCTTATATATAGCTATGCAGTGTTCTTAGCAGCCTGGATGGGTCGCTGTACGTGATGCAACATTTATTTAACCACAAGAGACTTGAGACTTGACTTGGACTCTAGCTCAGAGACTTGAGACTTGACTTGGACTCTAGCTCAGAGACTTGAAACTTGAATTGGACTCTAGCTCAGAGACTTGAAACCTGACTTGGACTCTAGCTCAGAGACTTGAAACTTGACTTGGACTCTAGCTCAGAGACTTGAAACTTGAATTGGACTCTAGCTCAGAGACTTGAAACTTGACTTGGACTCTAGCTCAGAGACTTGAGACTTGACTTGGACTCTAGCTCAAAGACTTGAGACTTGAATTGGACTCTAGCTCAGAGACTTGAGACTTGACTTGGACTCTAGCTCAAAGACTTGAGACTTGAATTGGACTCTAGTTCAAAGACTTGAGACTTGAATTGGACTCTAGTTCAAAGACTTGAGACTTGACTTGGACTCTAGCTCAGAGACTTGAGACTTGAATTGGACTCTAGCTCAGAGACTTGAGACTTGAATTGGACTCTAGCTCAGAGACTTGAGACTTGACTTGGACTCTAGCTCAAAGACTTGAGACTTGACTTGGACTCTAGCTCAGAGACTTGAGACTTGACTTGGACTCTAGCTCAAAGACTTGAGACTTGACTTGGACTCTAGCTCAGAGACTTGAGACTTGAATTGGACTCTAGCTCAGAGACTTGAGACTTGACTTGGACTCTAGCTCAAAGACTTGAGACTTGAATTGGACTCTAGTTCAAAGACTTGAGACTTGACTTGGACTCTAGCTCAGAGACTTGAGACTTGAATTGGACTCTAGCTCAGAGACTTGAGACTTGACTTGGACTCTAGCTCAAAGACTTGAGACTTGAATTGGACTCTAGCTCAGAGACTTGAGACTTGACTTGGACTCTAGCTCAAAGACTTGAGACTTGAATTGGACTCTAGCTCAGAGACTTGAGACTCAGAGACTTGAGCTATAGCTCAAAGACTTGAGACTTGAATTGAATTGAATTGAATTGGACTTGAGACTTGACTTGGACTCTAGCTCAGAGACTTGAGACTTGAATTGGACTCTAGTTCAAAGACTTGAGACTTGACTTGGACTCTAGCTCAGAGACTTGAGACTTGAATTGGACTCTAGCTCAGAGACTTGAGACTTGACTTGGACTCTAGCTCAAAGACTTGAGACTTGAATTGGACTCTAGTTCAAAGACTTGAGACTTGACTTGGACTCTAGCTCAGAGACTTGAGACTTGACTTGGACTCTAGCTCAGAGACTTGAGACTTGAATTGGACTCTAGCTCAGAGACTTGAGACTTGACTTGGACTCTAGCTCAGAGACTTGAGACTTGAATTGGACTCTAGTTCAAAGACTTGAGACTTGACTTGGACTCTAGCTCAGAGACTTGAGACTTGAATTGGACTCTAGCTCAGAGACTTGAGACTTGACTTGGACTCTAGCTCAAAGACTTGAGACTTGACTTGGACTCTAGCTCAAAGACTTTGAGACTTGACTTGGACTCTAGCTCAGAGACTTGAGACTTGAATTGGACTCTAGTTCAAAGACTTGAGACTTGACTTGGACTCTAGCTCAGAGACTTGAGACTTGAATTGGACTCTAGCTCAGAGACTTAAGACTTGACTTGGACTCTAGCTCAAAGACTTGAGACTTGAATTGGACTCTAGTTCAAAGACTTGAGACTTGACTTGGACTCTAGCTCAGAGACTTGAGACTTGAATTGGACTCTAGCTCAGAGACTTGAGACTTGACTTGGACTCTAGCTCAAAGACTTGAGACTTGAATTGGACTCTAGCTCAGAGACTTGAGACTTGACTTGGACTCTAGCTCAAAGACTTGAGACTTGACTTGGACTCTAGCTCAGAGACTTGAGACTTGACTTGGACTCTAGCTCAAAGACTTGAGACTTGACTTGGACTCTAGCTCAGAGACTTGAGACTTGAATTGGACTCTAGTTCAAAGACTTGAGACTTGACTTGGACTCTAGCTCAGAGACTTGAGACTTGAATTGGACTCTAGCTCAGAGACTTGAGACTTGACTTGGACTCTAGCTCAAAGACTTGAGACTTGAATTGGACTCTAGTTCAAAGACTTGAGACTTGACTTGGACTCTAGCTCAGAGACTTGAGACTTGAATTGGACTCTAGCTCAGAGACTTGAGACTTGACTTGGACTCTAGCTCAAAGACTTGAGACTTGACTTGGACTCTAGCTCAAAGACTTGAGACTTGACTTGGACTCTAGCTCAGAGACTTGAGACTTGAATTGGACTCTAGTTCAAAGACTTGAGACTTGACTTGGACTCTAGCTCAGAGACTTGAGACTTGAATTGGACTCTAGCTCAGAGACTTGAGACTTGACTTGGACTCTAGCTCAAAGACTTGAGACTTGAATTGGACTCTAGTTCAAAGACTTGAGACTTGACTTGGACTCTAGCTCAGAGACTTGAGACTTGAATTGGACTCTAGCTCAGAGACTTGAGACTTGACTTGGACTCTAGCTCAAAGACTTGAGACTTGAATTGGACTCTAGCTCAGAGACTTGAGACTTGACTTGGACTCTAGCTCAGAGTTGTGTGTGTGTGTGTGTGTGTCACACACAGTCCCACCTCACCAACATGCTGAACTGTGACGACGCCAGCGTGAGGCAGATGGCCAGGGCATCCTTATTACTGGATTTTAAAAAACGTAAGGTGTCATCAGACTGGCCAGATTTAAACGACTTATGCTGGAGGACTGGCACTGACCTGAAGTGGACCTCGCACTGCCTGCCTGTAGAGGTCTCTGATGCGGTCGTAGAGGACCCATCTGTCATCGTGGAGGCTAGACTGCACCATAACAACACTGTTCTCCTGCTCCAGCCCAGAACATCAAGGCAAACTCTCTTATCTACTCAAAGAGCCCAAAATATGGAGTACTGGTCCGGTCTGAAACTCCAGGGAAAGTTGGCAAAACTCCACTGTGCTGACCATTCTGTATCACACACCATCTATACCAATGCCAGCATCAGTGAGGAGATCCTGACTTTCTGCGTAAAAGCACGCCTGCAAGTGCTTCCTACAAAATACAACTTGTCAGTGTGGTTTCCCTCCACCCACTCGCCCTTCTGCATGCTGCATGACCCCCCTCAACACCTCGAGTCAGTAGCTCACATCATGAACAGTTGCCCATCATTTAAAGGACTATATATCGCCCGACATGATAGACTTGTGGACCTCATTGCTGCTCAGATTCCCTGTGTGGGTGATGAGCAGATTTTTAAACACACTACTGTGCAATGTGATTTGTTTAACTCGCCTACAAACACTTTCGTAGGGTCGGCTAATACACCAGATATTATTAACATCTCTCAGAATGGAAAAAGAGTGACACTATTTGAAGTGTCATGTGCATTTGACTTATTTATGGAGGATTCGTACTGTTCTAAGACTCTAAAGTATCAGTCATTGATAACAACCATTGAGAACCTTGGGTATAAATGTCGTCTTATTGCGCTAGTGTTCGGTAGTCTAGGTCATGTACACAGGCTAGCGGTCCGTGGACTTTGCATTGGGGGGATTGCTAAGACAAGGGCCAAACAACTGGCAAAGTACTGTTCCATCTCATCCATTAAAGGAAGCATGTTTGTTTGGAAAAGGCGATGCTTTCTGTATCCTTAGAACTGCTTAATCTTTTAGCAATGTGCTGACCTGTTTCAATCTGTTGGACTATTCAAAAAATTTGATTCCTAATGAAATTAACTTGTAATGTGGAATAGAATAAAGTATATATGTGTGTGAGAGAGAGAGGTCAAGTCAAGTCACCTTTATTTATATAGTGCTTTTAATACAGATAGAGGGCCCTATTTTAACGATCTGAAACGCAAGTGTCAAAGCGCAAGTAACTTTGTGGGCGGATCCCGGCGCTGTTGCTATTTTCCTGGCGGGATAAACGAATCTTGCGCCCGGCGCAAATCTAAAATGTGTTGGTCTGAAGTCGCTTCATTATTCGTAGGTGTGGTTTGGGCGTAACGTGAAATAAACCAATCAGAGCGTCCTCTCACATTCCCTTTAAGAGCCGGCGCGCTTGTTCCATGGCGGATCGCTATTATAACGGCGGATTTGGCAGCGCACGCCAGGAGCGATTCACAGCCGAGGAGACCGATGTTCACGTCAGGGCCGTAAAACACAAAGAAGTGACATTGGGGATGATGGGAGAAACCACACAAATCAGCTTCGGTTAAACAGACGTATATTTTGGGTTAATGTGTAACCTAATCTAGATTTTTTTTAAAAATCTAGATAGATCTTTTCCACATCTTCACGGACACAACAATGATTTCCCTCGTGTGTTAATATTTTTCCTTGTAATAATGTATGATTTGCAAAAATGAAAACTGCTGCGTCTGTTTATAATTATTAGAGAATCAAAGTGGATGCGCGTTAACACGCTACATTATGGCCAAGCACGCGCCCTTAAAATACCATATCACTAACACGCAACGCGCCGCTGTCTTTAGATTGTTTTTTTTCCTGGTCAGTGGCGCAATTGCTTTCTAAAACTGGAAAAAATCACCAGGGAAGTTTTGCGCCGGAACACGCCTCCTCTTTGCGCTGAACCGCCCCCGCGAGCGCAAGTTCATTCCCTAATTTACCGACGTGCGTCTGTGGTGTACAAAGTCAATTGCGCTGGGTGCAAGATAGGGCCCTATATCTGTATGAGCCATATTAATTTTGTATTATTTGATGTCATTTTGTCCTGTGCCACTAGGGGGCTGTATGTGCTTTGTGGCTCAGCTGATCTCGGGTCAGCTCGGGTAGATCATTTAACTTACAGTAAACCCAGACACAGGTGTTGCTGATTAAGGAAGCAAACAGTTTTCGACTGTGCTGTGTGTCTTGCCTCTGTAGTGAGCAATAGGGTTTGTTGTTTTGGTTATATATTATGAGTTAAGATATTGCCACTGTATGATTTAAGGAGGAAAATAAACTGACTAGATAATAGTAACATTACTGAACTCTGTGTTTGTTTTATGTGAGGCGGCACGGGCACACGTCTAAACTTAATCCGCTGTATTAGCTAGTGGTGGGCAGATCGAGGCTTCGTGAAACAATGAAACAGTTGAAGCAAATGTGTCGAGGCTTCGTGAAACAATCCGACACCCGTCTCAACGGTGACACCTAGTGGTCATTTGCAGGTGTTGATCTGAAACAACCTTGACAACTAGCCCATTAAAAAAATAGATGTTTTATTATTGTTGTATTTTTCTAATATGTGAAGCTTGTAACCTGTAGGCTCCTCACTGTGCATAATGTTATTTTGGTCATGAAAAATGAATATTAATAAAAAAATCAAGCCACAATGTCTAACTTTTTTATAGATTTTTATTCAAAAATATTAATGTCTCTGCTGTGGAAGGACTTAGCCCACTTCTTTTTTTACAGATAATTTCTCCAGCCTTTGAAAATATCCTCTCACAAGGGAGACACTTGTTGTTGGCATACAAAGATTTTTATTTTTGCAAGGACATCAATATGTATCATATGTATCTATATATCTATCTATTAATCTATCTGTCTATAATATATATTTCTATCTATGCATCTATTAATGTGTCACTATATGTACTCTGTCTGTCTCTACTAGCCTACCAGTCAATGTGTAGGCTAAATTTAAATGTAAGCCTAAATATAACTAAACAAATCGCTCTATAAATGTCACTATATCACCAAAAATCCGCTATCTCAAAATCAAACTCCTCTCACAAAAACCCACTATGCGTCAATATGCGTTAATTTCACTTTTATACAGATGTGCGCTTGTGTGGTCTGTTCTCGACCCTGTCAATCAAACGCTGATTCGGAGGATCACACCTGATGAAACACTTGTGAAACACTTCGAGGCTTCGTTTGGCCATAGTCACGTGACATCGGTGTTTTGAATCACGCTTCGGATCAGTGTTTCGAAACATCTGCGCTTGTTTCGTGTCAGCCATCCCTAGTATTAGCAAACAATACTACAAACTCAGAGACAAGTGGAGAGCAAGGGCATGTGAGATACTGCAGAAAACTGGTCGAAGAGCACGATTCTCAGACATTGAGCGCCAGGTCAGAATCATTTCAGATCCAGTCTTTGGTGACATACAGGACACTTCACCTGTTATCAAAGGAGCTACAAAAGCAAGCAAGTCACAGGTGAAACCTCAGTTGGGAAGAAATAGCTTTGCAACACAGGTGGTCATTGAGGATGGATACAGCAAACCAGATAGTAACAAGAAGGAAAAGGCTCAGAATAAAGTGACATCCTTTACCAAGACTGATTCTACTTCCTGCCTGTATTGTGCTGCTGGTAATCATGTTTTGGAACAATGTTTTAAACTGGAAAAAAGACACACAGGGAGAAACTGGACTATCTAAAGGAGAAAGGTCTGTGTTTCAGTTGCTTGTGCACAGGACCCTTGAGTAAGAATTGCGACAGACGCATCATTTGCAACAAGTGCAACCGAATGCAGTCAAGGTGGGGGAGAGAACACCTTCTCTCCCCAGTGTTTTGCACATAGGAGAGAAGGAAAGGATTATTCAAAAGGATCAGAAGGATGGTGAGCAGAAAATTACCGAGCAGTCAAATACTTCTGACAGCTGTACAACATCCTCCGCTTGTTGTCTTTGGCTGGCCACTGCAATGGAATTCTTCCCATTTTGCCTGTTAAGGTGAAGTGCTTAAAGGGAAAAAAGGTTATTGAAACCTATGCTTTTTTGGACCCAGGCAGTACAGGAATTGTTTGCACCAGGAAGCTCATTGAACATTTACATTTACATTTATTCATTTAGCTGACGCTTTTATCCAAAGCGACTTACAATTGCTATATATATCAGAGGTCGCACGCCTCTGGAGCAAGTAGGGGTTAAGTGTCTTGCTCAGGGACACATTGGTGTCTCACAGTGGATTCGAACCCGGGTCTCTCACACCAAAGGCATGTGTCTTATCCATTGCGCCATCACCACCCCTTTGGTGATGGGGTGGTGCAAGTTGAACATGGAGCAAGTTGAACATGGAAGGACGCAAATGCAAGATTCATATCCGCACTTTGGGCCATAATAACGCAGTAGAAAGCTCCATTGTTGATGGTCTGGAAATTTCAGGAGTTTCTGGTAAGTGCTTTTATCCACTTTCTAAAGTGTTTACCCAGAAAGAGATGCCTGTCTCTACAGCCAACATAATCAGCGAAAGGGAGCTGAGAAAATGGCCATATTTAGAGGATGTAAATATTCCCCATACAAATGCTGATGTTGACCTATTAATTGGCACAAACGCCTCCAAGTTGATGGAGCCTTGGGAGGTGATTAACAGTTGTGAAGGTGAAGGACCCTACGTGATCAGAACCCTACTGGGATGGGTAATAAATGGTCCGTTACGGGGAAGTAGCGACTGTGGAAGTGACCACCCTTTAGTTTATGCCAACAGAAATGCCATTGACAGAATTGAAGAACTGTTAACCAGCCAGTACAACTATGACTTCAATGAGCAAGCTTCTGCAGAACAGGAAGAAATGTCAAGGGAAGAAAAGAAGTTTGTGGAGATAATGGCAAGCTCTGCTCAGCTTAAAAACAGACATTACACGTTTCAAATGCCTTTCAAAGGGAAAGATGTTTCGATGCCGAATAACCTCGGTGTTTCCATGCAACGATTTCGTGGTCTAAAAAGGAGACTTCAGAAAGACGCAAGATTTCATGAAGAGTACAACAACTTTCTTGCTGATGTTATTAGCAATGGCTATGCCGAAGAAGTGCCGCAGCATCAGTTGGAAACACCAACAGGGAAGGTGTGGTATATCCCGCACCATGGCGTGTACCATCCATGGAAAAGAAAGCTACGAGTGGTGTTTGACTGTGGAGCAGAGTACAAAGGGATCTCGCTCAACAGTCAGCTCTTGCAAGGACCGAACCTCACCAGCTCGTTGGTTGGAGTTCTTATGAGGTTCAGACAGGAACAAGTGGCCGTAATGGCGGCTATAAAGGCTATGTTCCACCAGGTTAAGGTGGCAGAGAAACACCGGGACTACTTAAGATTCCTATGGTGG